>JAHKBH010003297.1:15000-41771 GCA_019049505.1 Pachyrhynchus sulphureomaculatus
ATATATATATATATATGATGTTATGGAATTCACTGCATATATTGGAACCTGAACCCTACAATACCAAAAATCGTTGATCAAACTTAAGATGGTTGTTTAGATTTGAGTCGGCTTTTGTTAAATAAATTTAATAAAAAAAATATATAATATTTTCTTATTTTATTTTTTCTAAAACCGAAAAAAAATTTGTCGGTTCATGTTACTGGCAGTCCTGGCGGAGATTAAAGAATCCATGTCCCCGCTGGCTCAGTTTCCGGGGCAGTTTTTAATGGCTCGCAGCTTGACGGAAGTCAAATGACACCGCCTTCCAGGAAAACTTCAAATTCACATTTAGTTTGTTGTTGTAAAGATCAATGTTATTGCAGATTTTTTTGAAGGTAAGTGGACTAATACAGTAGAGTTAATTAAAAAAAAATGTAAAAAGTGTGAAACATGGCAGCAAGTGAAATAGATTGTATCATCATGTAGTTAAAAAAATTTTACAGACAACTTTTATATGGAGATCAATTACACATTTCAGGTAGATTTATTTATTTATTTCGTAAGGATGTATATTGCATACAATTGACGTTAAATAAAATTATCTAAGTGAATTATATAAAAATTTTAGTAACTAGCGATCCGTCTCGGCTTCGCACGAGAGTTGTAATGTTATCGTTTATATCTTCATTATAATTTAGTGTAGATAAAATTACCATGTCTAAAATATTTCTTTACGTACTGCATTAAGTATCTCTTCCGCGGGTGCGAGAACAAACAGTCTTCGTGAAACATTCTATCCATTAGTGAAAACCAAAATAAAATCTGTTCAGTAGTTACTAAGAAAATCGACAAATAGGCAGACATATATGCCATCCAAAAATGAGGGTAAATTGCCCTCATAAAAATATTTTTAGCATACCTCTTAATGTCTTTTGAGTCAGCCAATGCCCATTGTCATAATAAGGACTTTTTGCTTACCCTTTTCTACCCTAAGCCAGCCTCTTCTAACCTCATGTAATTCCTTTTTCAATATCTTTTAAAAAAAAAAAAAACACATATGAACTTTTTGGTCCAACAATCGTATCCACTTCTACCCTCATATAAGTCCTTTCTTAACTACGTTTTAACAAAAAACAACCCATATTACATCTTTTTGATAAAAACTTTTTAACAAAAAAACAGCTTATATATGAGGCTTCTTTCGTCAACTTTATATAAAAAACAACCCACTAACTTCATTAATGCCACACACAGAGTTGGCAACACTGCCTTACCCCTGCGCATACGCACAGATACTGGTGTGGGCCTAAAATGACACAAACAAAAACAGATTATGTTTGGACATAATTTTGAGCAGCAATATATAATTTTTAATAATAGTTTTTGGGCGACGCGAGTTCAGAGACATCGTTGTAAAATCTAAACTAGTCATCCAGATGTTATAATCTACAGACAGTTTTTATCTTCTTTAAATGCACAAAACAAAGAACGCACAAGCAAGGAATTTATATTTTCCTACCTAAATTATTCTCTTTAGTTGAAGTATTTTAACACGTCTATTCTTAATATATTTACTTCGATAATTTGCTTTAAAATTTTTAGATAGACATATGCTGAGGACTTTTTTGTAGAACTTTTTGAGGTGTATGCGAAAAATATCTCTCCGACAATTGATTCTTTTCGACTTTAACCGACATTCATCATTATAGGTCGTTTAATTTGTACAGAATATCGACAAACTATACACCTAAATCTTTCACTCGAAACACTTTATCCATTAGTGAAAACCAGAATAAAATCTTGAGTAGTTACTGAGAAAATCGTGTACAAGCAGACAGACAGATGCGGCGGAGCCTTGTTTTATAATATGTATTGATGATATAACACGTCACCAATAAGATACCAATAATAAACAAATACATTTTTTTCACTTTAATACTAAAAAAATCTTATATTGCTTACAAGAAAATTGTTTACTTTTCGGTATTAATCTCGGAAAAGTAAAGAGAAAAACCTATTTGAAATTCTGTTTTTATTTTGCCCAAACAGCTGTTTAGCACTTTGGCTATTGGTATTAAATTTAGGGGTAATTTTATAATTTAGTCTGCTGGGGGAATGTTTTTTATACTGTATATGTTTTTTCTAAAAATTTTTAATATATGTAGTTCACTAAAATTTTATTTGCGTGATTGTATAAAAATATTTATAAATAAATTGCTGACCTAGGTAAAAAGAGTCGTTCACCTCCTTCGTCAACAAAAAGCCTTTTTTTATTAATCCCCACTACGGCTTCAAAGCTTTTTTTATGGGAGGTTTAAGTATATCGGATTATTTTTGGTATTGGTGGTGGCTTTCGTTTTTTTTTTTTTTAATTTCTTCTATTGTAGGAGCTTAAAGTAATTTCCATAGATCTTTGAGCAGTATTTTTTGTAGTATTGGCCAAAAAGCTTTCGTGTTAAATCCCGAAGTAGACAGTTCACTATTTAACTGTGGTTCGATAGTAATAAAAGCGTCTTGTAAGATCGATGTGCTTCATCACTTTGTTTGAGAGAAAAAACATTTATATTTTCAGCTGCTTTAAGCAAATGTGGGGGCCAAATTCCAGTCGCTTTAAATTTGTTTAAAATGGTGCCAATGTTTACCTCTTTGGTAAGCTTCTGCAAATAAACTTGGAACTTGATATTGCGGAACTTGACGACTTAGATTTGTCTTCAACCATTTTTCTGCTGCTTGAATTTATTTTTTTTTAAATTTAATAATTGTTCATAGGTTTAAAAAACAGATACGTTCAGTGGCTGAAGCCTATGTGTAGTCTGGTAGTTGTAACATTAGGTTTCACTATGGTTAACGCCTCCAGGTTGCCTCACCCATTTCACAAATAAGTCTCAGTTAATATAGCCAATCTCTGGAATGGTGACAATACTCCTAGAAGGTGTGCCATTCCCAAATTCAAGTCTTTGTCTCATTCTTTCGAATATAAACATTTCTGGCAGAAACAATCCAGTCACGCTGGCATAATACTCTAAAATTTTTTTCTCAACGGTGGAAAATCCACTTTCATCAATGTTGTTTTTGTAGACGAAAATGTATTTTTTATCTACTATTTTTTAAGAGGATCGATTTTCTGTAGTCTCCTCTACTTGAAAGTTGGCTGTCAACAGGCAATGATTTGCGTTCCAAGGGATTCTTTTTCTTCAGTGTCAGCGTTTCATGTTCGGGTTGATTTTGTAAAATGATTTGGTAGAAGGGTGTTATGCCCCTTTTTTAAATTTTCCAAAATTTTTTGAATTTGAAAAAAAAGTGTATATATATATATATATATATATATATATAAATTATATGTATATATATATATATAAATATATATATATATATATATATATATATATATATATATATATATATATATATATATATATATATGTATATATATATATATATATATATATATATATATATATATATATATATATATATATATATATATATATATATATGTATATATATATATATATATATATATATATATATATATATATATATATATATATATATATATATATATATATATATATATACAGTCGACACTGTTTATAGTGAAACTCTATATAGTGAAAAATTCTTTATAGTGCAATTTTTTTCAAGACCTACATACATAGCAATATATACGGATTTTCTCTTTATGTAGTGAAAAAACTCTCTCTGTAGTGAAATCCTTGGAACGCAAATCATTGCCTGTTGACAGCCAACTTTCCAAGTAGAGGAGATTAGAGAAAACCGATCCTCTTAAAAACTGCCATAGGCTTCAGCTACTGAACGTGTCTTTTTGTTTAAACCTATGAACAATTATTAAATTCAAAAAAAATTAAATTCAAGCAACAGAAAAAATGGTTGAAGACAAATCTAAGTCGTCAAGTAACTGCAAGTTTATTTGCAGAAGCTTACCAAAGAGGTAATTTACATCCTCTTCGTATCTCGATGTTAGGAATACGATCTTGGAGTCTAATATCTCTCTCTGGCTTTTATTATATTTGGGATGTCTAATTTAAATGTAGATTGTAACCTTCCGAACGCAGACCAAGCTAACGAGACTCTTCTATCCAAGGCAGCCTTTAAATTATTTTTTAATATTTCGATTTCTTATCCTAAATATATGAATGTTTGTACCTTTCCTATTCTCTCACCTTCTATTAACAGCTCCTGGCTGATATCTTCACTTTCGATGTTCATTTAGTTTTGGTGAAGTTTATTTTTAGATCTATTTCTCGAGACTTGTTAATCAACTCCATCAGCATTTCTTGCAATTCTTTTTTTATGTTGATGATCAGAGTGACATCCTCTGCCAACCTTAAGTGATTTAATCGTTCACCGTCCGTTAATTACTCCTTTACCATATTTTCCCACTTTAACGATTTGAACATGTCTTCTAGAGTCAACGTGAACAGCTTTGAGATATCGAGTCGCCTTGTCTAAATCCTCTTTTAATTTTGAGTTTATTTGTTTTTTCTTTAAGCATTATTTGTGATATTGCATATTTATATATGTATTCAAGATGAGTCGTGTATCTTTCGTTGACTTTGCTGCTTTTTCGTAGTCAAACATTGCTATCCACAAGGTGACTTTATATTCATTTGCTTTTTCCACTAGTAGTCTCATTGTTTGGAGATGATCCAAAGTGCTATATGCACGTCTAAATCCCACTTGTTCAAGTGGTTGATAACTGTCTAATTTGTTCGTTAATCAATATGTTATGATTCTAGTGAGGATTTTGTATAGTCCCGATAATAGGCTGATGGGTCTGTAATTCTCCAATTTAAATTTGTTAAATAAGCATAAACAAGGCGTTTACCCAAGGTGTTGGTATTTTACTTTCTATTAGGCACCTGTTAAATAGAGCTTGAATAGATTGTATTATCGATGCCCCTCCATACTTTACGATTTCTATAGTTATTTCATCGTATCCTGTTTCTTTGTTGTTGTGCATATGTTGTAGGGCGTTCATTATTTCATCCGTTGTTACATAGGGAATTTCTTCAGATCCCACATTTCTTACTGTGGCTCTATTTTCTTCTTCTTTTCCAGGCAGTGGCGATATTTTCGTGTCATATAGTGTTTGATAATATTTCTCTGCAGCTTGTTTGTCGATATTCGTCTATGTTTATTTCTGTCAGTATCTTTGTTTGCATTATCAATTTACGTCTCTCCTGCTTCCGATTTATTGTTATTTTTGCTCTGAGCATCCGATGGTTACTGCTGATGCTTATTGTTTTCAGGACTGTGGTGTCGTTTACAATATTATTGTCATTTGATAAAACATAATCAATTTCGCTTTTTGTTATACCATCTGGGCTTTGCCATGTCCATCGTCTATGTTTTGGCTTTTGGAAAAATGTATTCATAATACATGTATCAATCGTCACGACACCTTATCGCTGTAATTGGTAAATATTCACTGAAAAGAAAACACGCCAGTAGCGGCATAAATGCTTTTTAATCTTTTGAATGCGAATAACAAAAGGAGCCGGTTCGGTTTTAGAATAAAAAATTATTTCAATATTTCTTTTAATCAAATTTATTTGAGAAAACTCGACTGACGGGATGGAAAAAATGACTTTCTGTCTGATTTACGTATTTCCATAGTCGCGTTCATCAATGGTGTGCAAAAAAAAAATATATTCGTGACCTTATTCCTTTAGGGTCGATTTTTTCCTTTATTATTGAGATCCGCTATTTAAGGTGAATTTTCTGCAATCGGTCTTGCCACAAGGATCCACCAGTTCCAACATTTGCAGTGAATTCCATAACGCCAGGTATATATATATATATATATATATATATATATATATATATATATATATATATATATATATATATATATATATGTATATATATATATATATATATATATATATATATATATATATATATATATATATATATATAGGGTATGTAAAATTTATTGCATATAGGTGTCTTGTAGGGTGATGTATGTATATATATTCAATACTTTTTTCAAATTCAAAAAATTTTTGAAAAATTCAAAAAAGGGGCCAAACTGTATTTTACCTAATCATTACAAATTTAACCCGCCCATGAAAGGTTGACATTGAAAAGAAATAATTCCTTGGAGCGCCCGAGAACAACTGGATCATTGTGTGTTAACAGCTGAGAAGAGCAGGGAAAATCGACCCTCAGCTTAAAAAAATCGTAAATATAAATACCTTTTGGTGTACAAAATTATTTAGCGTAGATAAAAGGGGATTTTTTACCGTTCAGAAGAAAAGCTCAAAAAGTTTTAGTATTAAAACGGAAGAAACACATCGGCGCAATCACAAGCCTTGTGTTGGCTGGATAGTTTGTGCCACCAATTTTTATATTCCAAAGAATGAGACAGTTGAGGCATGGCACACCTTTTGAGGGTGTTGTCATCATTTCAGATTCTGGCTATATTAGCTAGTAGTAAAATGGATGAAACATTTTAAAAGCATCGTAAAGCCAACCTTTGAAAATAAAGTGTTACTTTGTTGCTTGAAGGAAATACGAGGCTGGTTTGAAAAGTCCGTGCAAAGTCCGAGAGATGGCACCACCAGCGCGTATCGAGGTCATGTTTAGTTAGTAGCATCTCTTGAATGAACGCACACCAAGTTTCAGCCATATTGGTCTATTTTTTTGTGTTTGGCATTCGTGTGAATCAAGGAAGTCGAGTGATTTTTAAGAAATGGACGAAAAAGAATTTCGTGTGGTGATTAAACATTACTTTATGAAAGGCAAAACGCCTCAGGAGACTAAAGAGAAACTTGATAAACATTATGGTGACTCTGCACCTTCGATTAGAACAGTTTATAAGTGGTTTCAAAATTTTCGGACTGGCCATATGGGCACAAGTGACGCTGAACGTTCTGGACAGCCTGTGGAGGTTACGACTCCAGAAATCATTGATCAAATCCATGATATGGTGATGGATGACAGAAGAGTTAAGGTGCGTGAGATTGCTAGTGCTGTGGGCATCTCGACTGAACGGATACATAATATTTTGCATAAACATTTAGACATGAGAAAGCTATCCGCAAGATGGGTGCCGCGATTGCTCACGCTTGACCAAAAACGGTATCGTGTGAAGTGTTGCAAGGATGGTTTTGCAGCTATTCCAGAAGAATCCGAAGGACTTTAAGCGTCGTTTCGTCACTGTGTATGAAACATGGATACATTACTATACTCCTGAGATCAAACAACAATCTAAACAATGGGTTACCAAGGGGGAATCTGCACCAAAAAAGGCGAAGACCGTTCCTTCGGCCGGAAAGGTTATGGCGACTGTCTTTTGGGATTCGCAAGGGATAATCCTCATCGACTATCTGGAAAAGGGTAAAACTATTACAGGTGAATATTATTCATCGTTATTGGACCGTTTGAAAACCGAGCTGCAAGAAAAACGCCCGCGACTGGCCCACAAGAAAGTCCTTTTCCATCACGACAACGCACCAGCAAACACCTCGGCAGTTGTGGCCCCCCCCCCCCCCCCCCCCCCCCCCTCCCCCTCGCAAAATTAATGGAAATAGGATTCCAACTCGTTTCACATCCCCCCTATTCTTCAGACTTGGCTCCCTCGGACTACTATTTGTTCTCCAATTTGAAGAAATGGCTGGCGGGACAAAGATTTTATTCAAACGAGGAGGTGATTGCAGACACTAATGGATATTTTGCAGACTTGGACAAATCCTATTATTCGGAAGGGATCAACAAACTAGAACATCGTTGGACGAAGTGTATAAGCCCAAAAGGAGACTATGTCGAAAAATAAAAAAGGTTTACCCCAAACACATAAGTAGTTTTTATTTTTGCACGGACTTTTCAAACCAGCCTCGTATAATGTATTCGAAGAATTGAACATGGCAAAGGCTAATAGGAAAATAATGTTACAACTGACTTACTACTCTCTGGTGGCTGGTGAATAAAGTGGCTAAAGCTACCTTATTCATCCGACAAAAAAATGGTTTAGGACAAATCGAGGTCGCCAAGTAACTCAATATCACAATGAAAGTTTATTTATAGAAGCTTACCAAAGAGGTGCTATCATTGGTACCATTGTACCCCAAACATTTATTTAAAGCAGCTAAAAATATAATTGCTCTCTCTCTCAAACAAATTCAAGCAATGTAAGCACATTGATCTTACAAAACGCTTCTGCTTCTATTGTTATCTATAATGAAAAACAAGTAAACACCTCAGCAACCTGATTTTAATAGTGAACTGTCTACTTCGAGATTTAACGCTAAAATTTAAAAATAGGAATTTTTTTAAATCTTTATGCTCCATACTACAAGAAATATTATACAAAAATCTGTGGAAAGTCCTTACAAAAACATGTTGGAAGAAGCATCACCAACCAAACCTAAGAAAAATGTAACTGAAAAAGGTAAAAATATTAATAAACAAAAGAAGGAATAAAAAAAAGCGCCAATATCAAGAACAATACGATTTACCCAACTTTCTCCAAGCTTAAACTAATGGACAGTCGGCAGATGCCAAAAAAACCCTTTGAGACCCGTATCTGTCGCCCTAACAAAGGAATAATATCTCTTCGGCGTCCGACTAAAGATTAAGGATCTTTTGTAGCCTTTAGAAGATAGCCGAAAATCGTTAATGATTTTAATAATCAATAATTTTAATGAAGGAAATAATTTAGCGGATTTTTACTTATTATAAAAAAATGTTGAAATAGAAAACTTGTGTAATTAATATTTGGTGCAAGAAAGTAATGA
Organism: Pachyrhynchus sulphureomaculatus; assembly: GCA_019049505.1. Classification (NCBI taxonomy): domain Eukaryota; kingdom Metazoa; phylum Arthropoda; class Insecta; order Coleoptera; family Curculionidae; genus Pachyrhynchus; species Pachyrhynchus sulphureomaculatus. The sequence goes on from JAHKBH010003297.1 coordinate 23,745, forward strand.
TTTTAAAAGGTAACACTTTTTATAATACTCGTTTTTATTAAATTTGTTTAGGAAAAAACCTATTCATTATGGAGTTTTAAGGTACACCAGTGGCGGCTTTTAAAAACATTCATGTCTTGATTTCTTTAGGGTCGATTTTTTCTTTATTACTGAGATCCGCTATTTAAGTTGAATTTTTTGCAATCGGTCTTGACATAAGGACCCCCCAGTTCCAATATATGCAGTGAATTCCACACACACACGCATACCGACACCCACATGGTGGTACAGACGCTGAAACTGTTATTCAATAAATGTCTAAAAGAAGAGAAGATAATTTTACTTTTTAAAAAAGGTGATAAGACTAAGTTAGACAATTACCGTCCAATATCATTACTTTCACAAATATACAAATTGTTTCCAAAATAATAATTAACAGATTGGAAAACAAGCCGGAATTAAGCCAATCTGTAGAACGGGCTGGCTTTAGGAAGAGTTTTAGTACTTGTGATTATCTCTTAACTATCAGAACTTTAATAGAGAAAGCAACAGGATATAACTTTAAGTTGTGCCTGGTATTTACAGATTATCAAAAGGCTTTTGATAGTATTGACAGCTGTCGAAAGAGCCTTGTATAGCAGTAGAATAGACTATAGGTATATTCAGTTCATAAGAACAATTTACAACAAGACTCAAATGATAGTGGAAACGGATAGTGACACAAATCCTGTACCTATCAAACGCGGAGTAAGACAGGGGAATTCCATGAGCTCAAAGTTATCTATAGCAGCAATGAAAGAAGTTTTCAAGGAACTCAAATGGGAAAAAAAGATGATCAGTATAAATGGACAAAAGATAAATCATCTGCGTTGTGCTGATGTTTTATTGCTAGTATATGATTTTGATGATATACAGGAAATGATTACTGAACCACAAAATAAATCAGAGAGAGTAGGACTACTGCTGAATAGAGATAAGACAAGGGTTATGACAAACGAAGACAGTCCGCGAGGCTTGATAATAGAGGGCAGAACACTTGAATTTGTAGAGGAATACATCTACCTAGGGTAAATAATAAAGTGTGGAAAAGCAAATCAAACGGCAGAAGTACCGAGAAGAATTAGACTAATATGGGCTGCATTTGACAAACAAAGGTAAATACTATCAAACAAAAGAATTCCTCTGAAACTAAGAAAAATGGTATTCGCTCAATACATTCTACCGGTTTCTCACCTACTCGGCTCAGACAAGGACATTGACTAAGAAGATAATGGACAAACTGAGTAAAACATATAGAGCAATGGAATATAAGATTACAAGACAGAATCAGAAACGAAAGTATAAGACAAACGTCCAAAGTGATAGACGTAAGAGAATAGGTAGCAGGTTTGAAATGGAGATGGGCAGGTCACTCAATGAGACAACAAGATGAAAGATGGAATAAAAGAATACAAGAATGGAGGCCATGGTTGGGACAAAGATCCAGAGGAAGGCCACAAACAAGATGGAAAGATGACCTGAAAAGGATGGATGGTTTAGGATGGATTAGGAAGGCGCAGAACCGACAGAGATGGAAAAAGAAAGGGGAGGCCTATTTTTTTTTTATGGGTCTAGCACACGTGCTGCAGGAAAGTCCCTAAAGCGCTACAGGAGCGACACGTGTGCAGAAAAAGCGATTTCCGTTGTTCTTGAATCGCTGTAAATTGTACACGGCGGGAAACACAGTCCTAGGTAAGCCATTCCAAAGGGATGATGTTCTCCGTATAAAAGACTGCTTGAAAAGAGTTGTACGTGGAGTAACAAGCTGAACCTCATACGGATGTGAAGTATCAGCGCGACGTGTACTTCTAACATGTACTGCTCTGGGAGGAATTAAGCGGGGCTACATCCTTCGAACACTCTCCATGAAAATACTTGTAGAATAGACTCAAGTCGCCAACCGTTCTTCGATGTTCCAGCGATTCAAGGTCGCCGGTCAGTTCTGGGTCTCCAATCAGACGAACAGCCCTTCTCTGAACAGAAATCCAACAAATGCAGTGTATGTTTGGGAGCGGAGCCCCAACCATGGGAGCAGTATTCCATAGTTGGTCGAATTTGAGCTCTGTAAAGAAATTAACAGTTGTTGTGGAGTGTAAAGCTTTCTGGTTCCAAATAATATTCCCAACTTTTTGAGAAGCTCTCCTTGCTATGCCTGCAACATGTTTATGCCAGGACATATTTGCTCCCAAATTAACGCCCAACAAATTATGTGCCGATGCTAGGGGAATGGAGTGCCCCTACATAAGTATGCCGGGTTCTGCAACGTTAACTTTTTTAGAAAAAACTGCCGCTTTGGATTTTGTAGTGTTAAATTCCACTTGGTTACTGTCACCCCAAGATAGAATTTCTTCCAGGTCTTTGTTAAGTTGAATAACTTCCTGCTGTCTGCGGATATTTGCTTGACCAGCCGATGTCCGAGCGTTCAGAGTGAATGAAGATATAAGCGTACTGTCATCTGCAAAGCTGTAGATTGGATTCCCGGTCTTTTCCAGCAGATCGTTAATGTAAATAAGAAAGAGAGTAGGAGATAGTATGGAGCCTTGGGACACACCGTCGTTAACAGTAAAGGTGTTAGAAAGAAATCCGTCGACTGCGACTCGTAAAGAACGTTCTCTGAGGAAACATGAGAGCCACAAACAGAACTTTTCAGACATACCATAAGAGCGTAGCTTAACCAACAGTCCACCGTGCCAACCACGGTCGAATGCTTTGGATATGTCAAGAGCAACCGCTCGAGATTCTCCGAAGTGTTCAATTGCGTTATTCCAAACATGTGTTACATAGGTCAGGAGATCTCCTGTTGCTCTATGTTTACGAAAGCCATATTGGTGATCGCTAATAATGCTGAATCCTTCAAGGTATTTTAGAAGATGCTGATTGGCAGCCTTTTCCATGACTTTCGATATTATTGAAAGCAATGCCACTGGTCAGTAGTTGTTTGGCAAGATTCTCTTGCCTTTTTTAGGTATCGGCTGAACTGTGGCCCATTTCCATCAGGAAGGAAATATTTCCTTTCTTTAGGATAGGTTAAAAAGTCTATAGAAAACTGGCGTTAGTTCCCTTGCACAGTTTTTGAGAACTATGGAAGGTATTCCGTCAGCGCCAGAAGTTTTTTTTAGTGTCTAGCTTCATTAAAATACGTTTTATGATACGCTGTCTGAAGACAACATCAGGCATCCTTGACTGCACTATAGGAATAATAGGTGGTGTTTTTCCTTGGAAATCAGCAGTAGAATGTGAAGCAAACAGTTCGGCCAATAAGTTTGCTTTCTCAACAGGTGTCGTTGCAATAGAACTATCTAGCCGTGTGAGTGATGGTATGGTGGATTTGGTGAAATTTTGACCAACTGCCTGCGACTGACCAAAAGGACCTGGAATTGTTGGGACAAGCGAGAAGTTTGTTTCTAATTCGCTGATTGTGTGCCTCCTTGGTTTCGTCGATAATTTCTTTGCATCTGTTCCGGGCACGAACAAAGGTGTTACGATTTATGGTGTTAGGATTTTCACGCCATTTTCGGTAGGCAAGATGTTTAGAAGCAATAGCTTCTTTGCATTTTCGGTCAAACCAAGGCTTGCCGTTAGAAGGACATTTCTTCGAAAATGGAATGTAAGCTTCCATACCAGCTAAGATAACATCGGAAACCTCCCTGGCGCAGTCAGATGGGTCCTCCGATCGAAAATAAACGTCTAACCAAGGGAAAGTTAGAAAATATTCCGAGAGATCTTCCCATTTAGCAGATTTGTAATGCCCAAATTTTGCGCGGTTTAGGCGCCTCTCTGTCACTGACTGGTAGGACACTCGATGTCGAAAGCAGTTTAGGGTCGGAAGAACTCAACGGTGACCTTGTAAATCTCCGGATTGGCGGTTAAAAACAGATCAAAAAGACTGGCGAACTCCCCAGGGATCCGTGTTGGTTCATCAATAAGCGAGTTAAGCCACAACTGATTGAGAATGATTCGTCTTCACGACCTTGTTCGTCAGTAGTAATTGAATATTAGAGCCAGTTGATATTGCGGACATTAAATTCTCCCAGGATGGCAACTTCAGCATTTTGGAATTTGTAAATGATCGATGGTGTCTGCAAGAGTAGCGAAAACTGTTCTAAAGTTAGTATCGCTTGGCGGTCGATAGAGGATGCAGATGAACCTTGTGGTTTGTTGAGTCGTTATTTTTAACCACATAACATCAAAGTTAGGGGGCTCCAGAGCCTCTTTTTGTTGGCAAGAGAGGTCGCTTCTGACAAAAAGACAGAAAAAGTTACGCCTAAATCGGGAATAGAAGTCGTACCCAGGTTAAAGATAGTTTACTGTGCTGGTCGATGAACTGACCTTGGTTTCAAAGAGAGCGAGTACATGAGGTTTATTTGATTGCAGGTGTTGGCGCACTGAATTTATATTCCAGTTTAAACCTCGTATGTTACAAAAATCTATTTTAAAATTATGATCTCTGCATGTGGACACCCCTGAAACAGCCCCCACCCGGAGATCCGAACGGGGGGCAAATTTACCTCCGGAATTTTTTGTGGTGTAATTTGGTGGTTCAGTCACTGCTGTCTGTTTGTTGTACATAACTTTTCGGTAGAACTGTTTTTCGCTTCTTCGGAAGAAAATAATAAAGTTAAGAAAATATCACATGCTGTCGATTTTTACTTTAATCGATAACTCGAAGTTTTTTTGTGGCAAGTCAGGGTTCGAGTTATCGAAGTTCGACTAAATAAATAAATATATATATATATATATAAATATATATATATATATATATATATATATATATATATATATATATAATGTATATATATATATATATATATATATTATATATATATATATATATATATATATATATATATATATATATATATATATATATGTTATAATAGAAGTTTTCACGGATGGTGGAATGTAATACATTTAAATTCGGGGTTTCAATCCGTTCGTCTAACAATGCACGACGTTTCGCCAAAATCTCATTTGGCATTTTTGGCATTTTCAAGTGCTAACTAGTTAGCTTCGAGCGGCAGCAGTAGCAAGATCACAGTCTCGAGTAGCAGCTGCAGCAAGAGCACTTGAAAATGCCAAATGAGATTTTGGCGAAACGTCGTGCATATTCATTGTTAGACGAATAGATTGAAACCTGGAATTTTAATGTATTATATATATATATATATATATATATATATATATATATATATATATATATATATATATATATATATATATATATATATATATATAGCATGTACTTTAAGGGTTATTCACAAGTTTTCATCAACATGACTATTACTTATAACATACATCACACATCTTGGCGATTAGATGCATATTATTTTTGTTTTTGTGGCAATACTAAGAATAATTTTGTTGTGTTTATATGTTATATCTTAGACTACAATATAAGCTATATTGGCTAAAGTAATCTATCGTCGTGGATACTCAAACAGACTGAAATGAATGACTCAACTTAAAAAGCATCCTGTCTATAACATGGTCCAGATGAGTACGAACATTGGACTTTTTTGACAAAATATTACAAATAATAATGGTTGGTTTATTTATACTAACTGTCCTGTACATCTATCAGATTCATCTATCGTCATTTTTTCTAAAACAGCTTCCAGTTCGGAAGGTCTAAATGGATGATCGTAAATTTTTTCGTCAATTTCTTGTCGAGGGCAATTTGAATAAGCTGTGGAGACATGTACAAGAGACTAAAAAAAAGGATATATGTAAAGGTAATTTAAAAAAGTTTTTAAAAAATTAAAAAAAAATTATTTTGCATTCCTTCACATAAGTATTATTTTCGAGTTAGTTTTCCCTTTTATACTGACAATAGTCTTTAAAGATCTAGTGAGAAAAATAAATATGAATTTAAATTTCTTGCTTTCGTTGTCAAGGCATTAAAAGACTTTGTCAATATCGCGTATGCGTTATACAAATTTTGGCAAATATATATTTATTTATTTTTTAAAATTGATTATTGCGATCCTTTGATTCTTGCGAACTGACACTCGAAAAAAACTCTATATTTGCATCGCACCAAGGGGCAGCCTTGTTCGAGGTTTATTTTCATTTTACTAATTCTATAAACTTTTGCGCAGGTTTCTTAATCAGTGCAACGCTTAAAGTTTCATTACGATGTATAACTGATATAGAACCCGAAATTTTCACCACGTAATCGCTGTGGAATCATTGTATTCTAGTACATAAAAGGTATGCTTCTTCTTCTTCTTCACCAGCCTTCCCAGTTCACTCCTGAACATAAGCCTCTTCAAGTTTCCTCCATTTATCTAGATTACTTGCCCTCTAATATCAGTGTTTGCTGCTTCGGAGATCGCCCACCGCTTCTCTTTTGTAATCATAGCCTCCATTGCATGATACGTCTTGTCCGTCTTATATGATCCTGTCTGGTAAGTTGACCTGAGCGATCAGCGTCAGTAGATACGTTTTTAGCAACTAAATTTTTAACGCAATGTATCTTTATCTTGTCCTTCTCGCATGTTGCGTTCGCGCAGTATAGAAAACAAATTTTAACTTATTTATAGGACACCTGCTACTTCCAATCCAAACTGTCTGATTTTTTTTTATTGCCTTATTTTTAGGTATGTCATTTTATATTAAAGTCTTGTGATGTAATGTATAGAAAAGAAAAAAAAGATATTCTGTCATAAAGGTATTTCATATAATTCTTTAAAAAATTATAATTGTTAGTAGCGATTCCATCAATTTTGTACATAATTATTTATTTACCTTTAGATTTGTCATTTCTCTTGCTAAGTCCAAAACCTCTTTTGCTCCATTGACATTAATAGTGTAGGCTAATTTGATTTGTTCTTTGAAGTTTACTGTGGCTGCTAAGTGAAAAATTACATTTATATTCGAAATAAGTTTTTGCCTGTCTGGAACGGAAAGTCCTAATCCTGAAAAATAAGTTAAATTATTTGACAAACCAACCAGGCGATCAATTATTCAGTTAGCGCGTGATATGAATCATACATATAAAACATTCGACCTTAACATACAGCTACTATTTGCTTATTTACAACGTGTAATAATAAGAAAACTTATAACCCTAGTCATACGGAAAAATAACGAAACGTTTTAAATAGATAAAAATTCAGGTTAAAAATTATATTTTTAATTATTTGTCTCCTTCCCAACGGCGGATTTACCGGGCCGCTAAAAAGCAATTGCTGCCGCCTGGGCCCTCACAGCAGAAAGGTACCAGTACCCCCATCCCAGCAAAAAGTTCCCAAGGACTTCTCTTTTTCATTATAATATTTTAAATCTGTTAACGATAATTTTTTAAAGGAGAAGTTTCAGTAATATTATGTTCTGTATTATTAAAACATTTTTCTTTATCTTTTAAAAATTTCTTTAAAGTCGAGAAAGGGAACTGATATTATTATTCTTTGACTACCTAGAACTCCCAAAAAATACTGCTAAAATAAAAACATTGCCTAAACATTTAATTTTTATGAAATTCAAAACAAATTATTATGTAATTAACTCATATATTCATAATGACAAAATTAATTTAACATTTACTCAAAATGCCCGACTTTTGCTTTTACACAAGCCCTTAAACGATTAGGAAATTCGTCTATAGCAGCAAGCACTTGGTCCAACGGAAAATTGTCCACCGCTTTTTTTAAAGCTTGTTGTAAAGAGTTAAGATTGGCATGTCTTTTAGCGCTAACCATACCCTCTAAGAGAAAACCATAATTTATAACCTAAAGAATTTATATCAGGACTGGCAGAAAAACAATTTTTTGTAGTAATAAATGAAGGCACATTTTGTTCGAGCCATTCTTGGGTAGTTTTAGCTTTCTGTCCTGGTGCAGAATTCTGCTGGAAGACCCAATGCTTATTTTTAAAAAGAGTATGGTTTAGGGGCTTCACAACGTTCTCTAAAATATACTTTAGTACAAGTTTTCACACCTTTTTCACAAAAAATGACTAGAAACCATGACTGATGCTGGATAATGACCCCTTAGAACTTTTGGAACAAGTTCAGACGCTTCTTCAGAAGACCTATTATTTTGCTTATTGAAAGAATGTTCCCCACTGAAAATTTTTTCGTCGGTAAACACAATTTTTCTCTGTTTGTCATTAATATATTCCTTCAACAAAATTTTAGATTTTTGCCGCAGCTTACACACAATAACTGTATAAACAACTGAATAACATAACCTATACATAATTTCGCAAAAAAAAAACTGTTAATGTTTATAGAGGGTGCACGTGAAAGTTTCTAACAGTATTTACGGGAGTACTAGGTATGTTATAATCAACTAAAAAATACCTGTGATTGAACAGTCGCCTGGTAACGCTTCAACTTTGTTGCGATAATTAGGTTTTTTCTACTTTTACCCGGTCGAAAACCTGTAAAAAAAATAACTTTAGGTCAAAAAATACAATAACATAACATCAAGCAACTTTTACTAATGAGAAGTATTGTATTCGTGACAAAATACCCCTTCGGGATTTTTTTTTTTTTGCTTTTTTAGTGTCTGTATCAAAACTGAAAAACGGAACACTTATGGAATCATTTCGTTGTCTGTCCGTCTGTCAGGGCCGATTTTCGTCGAAACTATTTGTCATAGAAAGTTGAAATTTGTCACAAATATAGAAAGCGATGGCCCAATGTAGCCCTGAAAGTTAAATTTTGACTTAAGCGGGTATGTTTGGAGAGTGAAATCGGAGGTGAATTTTTTTTTTAAAGGGGTGTCAAATGAAAGCTTGTGAAAACACGAATTGAAAAATATATATGATGTAATTTTCGTACACACTTTCCTTTATATTATTTTTAAAGAATTGCCAAAAATCGATATATCCCCACCCTATCTCTAAGAGTACTCATCAACTCACTAAAAAATTTCGAGAAAATTCTGCAATATTCTATTTTTCATAAGTGCATTCATTACTTTTGATAATTCATCTGGTATATAAGAACAAAGATTAGAAAAAAAAAAATTGAAAGCAATCACCGCACGGAACACTAATTGCGTAACTCCGACTTGCACTTGGCAATTTTTTTTCATTTTAGTATTAGGATAGGTTACGAAAAACCTGGTTTTTGACATAAATCGGCCTGTTGGTTGTCTATCTAATGAAATAAAGTATCAGTTTCATATAATATCTGAATTATTAAAGCAAACTATAGTTTTTGAGCGATAACGCTGTAACCCTTAGCCTGTAAAAACAGTTGAGGGTGGATAAATTTTACATAGTTTCCCAGTTGAGGTATGAAACAAATTTCAAGCATAATTATATATAGTCGAACCTATCGAACATATAAGGATTTAAACGAGATGGAGAAGGAGGGGCTAGAGCGATTGCTCCGTATACATCTAGTTATATTCCCTTTCAGCGTTCTGGGTTTCGATAAATGTGAAATTTCATTCTGTTATTAGAAATAATAAGTAGAGGAAAATATTAGATTATATGATTAAAAGCCTATGCTCAAGTTTTTTTTTTGTAATTAATATTTCACCATAGTTAATATTTATTATTGCTAGGGTTTTTTTTATGGGTCTAGCACACGTGCTACTGGGAAGTCCCTAAAGCGCCCCAGGAGCGGCATATGTGCGGAAAAAGCGATTCACGTTGTTCCCGAATCGCTGTAAATTGTACTCGGTCGGAAAAAAACAGCCCGGGCAAATTATTCCCAAGGGACGATGTTCTCCATATAAAACACTGCTTGAAAAGCGTTGTACGCGGAGGGTAAGGGTTGCTAGGGTAAATCACTGTAGGGAGATTTTCAAAGTTTTAACTTGTCATGTTAATAGTGAACCTATCCTTTAAGTGATCGGTCGAACAAAAATAAAAATATTTTAGTGGTACCAGCCAAGAGCATTTTTTAGAACACCAGAAAAATTAAAAATTTCAGTGTCTATACCATGATACACCAAAACAACGGAATTGGTCCCTTTAGCCTAAAAAACTGTTCCCTTCTTCAGTAATTTCTTTTCGTTTTTTATTATAATTAGTTATTTGTTTCAGCAGTGATCCAGTCAACAGCGTCATTTAAATATTTTTCCATTCATCATCTCTAAGACGGACCAGTCGTTGATATAAAAACACAAAAAAATCAGTGGAGTGATTTAGCCACTTTCCTGGTTAACATGGAAATGTAAAATAAATATTGAACGGGAAAACATAACATGAGAAGGGGAAGGGTGTTAGAGATATTTGTCAGATTAAATTCATTTCTTTCCTCTACATACAGTTTTTGTTAAAACCAAAAATAATGAATAAATAATATAATTTTCTGATTCTTCGACTTCAGCAAACTTGAAAATTGACACGTAACCTGTAGCATATGCCTTCTTGCTCCCGTGGATGTAGGCATGATGGGTTTTTTAAAATTCTGTTTATGAAAGAGTTCTTTTTGTGAAAAATTTTCATCTTTCAATCATCGATTTGTCAATTGAATCGTTTATTTTTGAAAGAATATATGTATCTCTACTGGACATAACTAACGTAAAGGCAGCAGAGTTGAACAGGGACATGTGCTGAAGACGGCAATGGAAATATTTTGTTGTGAGAAGTTTAGTTCAAGTTTGAAAGAGGAATGTGATTCCCATGTCCCGTTTCAACCCTGAAGTAGGTTGTAGAAGGACAGATTGTACTTCTTATTTTTTTTTGTGTTGATTTGATATTTCGTTAAGGCTTAGTCTGCTGTTATTTTACTTATATATATATATATATATATATATATATATATATATATATATATATATATATATATATATATATATATATATATATATATATTATTATATTGTTTGTTATTGTTATAGTTTGTTATTATTAAGTTAAAGTACTATTCCCACAGTGAAGTCAAGGATGCCCGATATTGTTTTCAGACAGCGTATCATAAAACGTATTTTATTGAAGCTAGACACCAAAAAAGCTTCTGGCACTGACGGAATACCTGCCATAGTTCTCAAAAACTCTGCGAGGGAACTAACATCACTTTTCTGTGGACTTTTCAACTTATCCTGCAGAAAGGGAATATCTCCTTCCTGCTAGAAATGTGCCACAGTTCAGCCGATACCTGAAAAAGGCAAGAAGACCTTGCCAAATAACTACCGACTAGTTGCACTGCTTTCAATAATATCGAGAGTCATGGAAAAGGCTATCAATTAGCATCTTGTAAAATATCCTGAAGGATTCAACATTATTAGCGATCACCAATATGGCTTTCGTAGACATAGATCAGCAGGAGATCTTCTGACTTATGTAACACATATTTCGAATAACGCAATTGAACACTTTGGAGAATCTCGAGCGGTTGTTCTTGACATATCTAAAGCATTCGACCGTGTTTCACACAATGGACTCTTGGCTAAGCTACGCTCTTATGGTATGTCTGAAAAGTTCTGTTTGTGGCTCTTACGTTTCCTTAGAGAGCGTTCTTTGCGAGTGGCAGTCGACGAATTTACTGTCTCCTACTCTCTTTCTCATTTACATTAACGATCTGCTGGAAAACACCCGGAATCCAATCTACAGTTTTGCAGATGACAATACGCTTATCTCTTCATTCACTATGAACGCTCGGACATCGGCTACGCAGACAGCGTAACTCAATTTGTTGGGCGTTAAATTGGGAGCAAATATGTCCTGGCATGAACATGTTGTAGGCATAGCAAGGAAAGCTTCTCAAAAGTTGGGAATATTATTTCGAACCAGAAAGCTTTACACTCCACAACTGTTAATTCTTTACAAAGCTCAAATTCGACCAATTATGGAATACTGCTCCCATTTTTGGGGCTCCGCTCCCAAACATACACTGCATTTGTTGGATTCTATAAAGAGAAGAGCTGTTCATCTGACTGGAATAATTTGCCCAGAACTGTGTTTCCCACCGAGTACAATTTATAGTGATTCAAGAACAACTTGAATCGCTTTTTTTTTTCCCCACACATATCGCTCCTGTAGCGCTTTAGGGACTTCCCTGCAGCACATGTGCTAGACCGACGGAAAAAAAAAAAAAAATCAGTTTTTTGTTGGTTACACGTATATTGACAAAAATGAGCGATAATGAAAGTAAACCTGAGTGCTCTACGCGGAAACGAAGGAAAGGAGTAATTAATTCCGTTAAATAGACACGAAATTTGGTTTAAATAAGCCGTGTTAGAGGTTTAGAGTATATTTCAAACCCCGGTAAAAACATGAGTGCTATACAAACTGGAACTGGCTGCTTCAGTAGGCTTCAGAGCTTTCAGGAATTAAGTGTCGAAATGCAGCAAATTTTTTTTTTTTAAGAAAGATATTTAAGATACTTATTTACAAAGCCTTATCAAGCATCGTGAAGCTAAACGACGTCGTGAACTAAAGGCAGATAATACGGTAACAGTAACTAGGCCTCAAAATATTTAAATTCAACCTTTTTGATTATCAAGTAAAGCACCGTGGAAATTTTTCTGTGTGCGAAAAGGCGTTTACTTTTTTAAATGGGATTTCAAAAAAAGAGTGGAAAGAATCTGTCAGATACTTTCTCAAAATAAATCTACCCACGACATGAGAGGAGAAACATAAGCAACGCTAAATCGAAGCATTTATCTAACTCAATCTTCAATCACATTCAAAAATTTAGTGTGAAATATAGTCATTATGATGGAAAAAGGTAGCATCCCTGAAAAAAGGCAGAAAAAAACACAGTTGGTTTCAAAATATACAGCTACAGACATTTTGAACACAATAGGGACCTCCGTGGAACAGTGGAAGTTCATAAGTTTGTCAACTGCATCGCTTCCCATACGTTAACCTGACAGCCAGCGTACCTCCTCCCCTTCCAGATAAAAGGGCTTACCCAGTAGGTCGGGTACCTATAAACTCCAAGAAGCTAAATGATGTAAAAACTCTAGCTAAATACGGGATCGGAAACGATTTCTACAAGGAGCTTCAACATGACGCACGCGACATGACGCTGACAACAACGAAGGCGAGTTAGATGAATAGACATTTCACATATTTTTTTTAAATATTCCTTTTTTTTAATAACCTGGTTTTTGAAAGTAACAGTAGTGTATTTGTGGGAATGCAGGGAGGAGGAGGAGGAGGAGGAGGCAAAAATTTGCCTCCGAGAGGCAATCATTTCGCCTCTCGGAGACACTCCGAGAGGTGAAATGATTGCCTCCGAGAGTTGAATTTTTGCCTCCTCCGTCTCCCATCAACATTCCCACAAATTCTAATAAAACAAAGATTTTTAATTTATTTAGCTGAATTAAGGTTTTAGCAAACAGAAGTTGTCAGTTTTCACTCTAATTTCTATTTCAACTCGTTAAGCATTTCTTATTCTAGTTAAGAAGGGTAATTAAAAAAAACAAAAACATTAAAAGTTAAATAAGTTTATTTGATATTCTTACTTCATCAATAGTTCAGATTTTATTAACCACAAAAAATTTCAATCTAAAATTTAATCTCTTAAACTTTTCTTAAAATACTCGTAGATATGGAGGTGAACTTAGATTAAAACAAACAAATAAAATATAAATTTGTTTTATTTAAAAAGAAAAAAAAAATAGTATTAACGTTTTTCTTCTTCTTTCTCCTCTTCTTCTTTCTCCTTTTCTTCTTCTTCTTCGTCTTCGTCCATCACATTAGCTTGGTCAATTATTAATGGTAGCTCCCAGTCCTCCAGCATCTCTGAAGGTAGATCCCAACTCGCACCAATTGGAACATTTGGCAGGGTGCTGAAAATAGGTCTGTCGTCCTCCAACATCTCTGAAGGTTGATCCCAACTCGCATCAATTGGAACATTTGGCAGGGTGTTGAAAATAGGTCTGTCGTCCTCCGACATCTCTGAAGGTTGATCCCAACTCTCATCAATTGGAACATTTGGCGGGGTGCTGACAATAGGTCTGTCGGGTAGGAAGGGGCTCCACCCCTCGTGAACAGTCGAGTTGGTCGTCTCGATCGATCCTACTGGACTTATTTCTCCAGCTTCGCTTGGATTTCGTACATAAATCCAAATATCGTTGACTTCTGGCGTCGGATTAACTAGTTGGTTTTGCGGCTCAAGTCGGTTATTTGAGTCATATACTTCGAACGAAAAGTGGCTAGTAACGTGAATTTTGAAAGACATTTTTTTTTTTTGTTTAAAGTTTTAGATTTAAAATCTAAACAACTGATGAAGTAAGAATATACCAAGCAGTTCTAAAAGCCGAGCTTTTATATCAAACAAATCTGAATGGTAGGAGAAGGTTTGAAAGGCAAGAGATCACTTTACTTCCCTTTCCTTACTTTTTTTCGTTTTAAACACCAATAAAAGCAATTTCCTACCCCTTTCCCCGCACCTAATTTTTCCTAAATTTTCGATTTTTAGACCCGGACAATGCCTCAAAATGCTTTTTTTTTTTTTTGGCCAAGGGGGACACCCCCTCCCCGTCACCTTCCCTCCCCCGATCTCCTTCTTATATATATATCTATTTTTTTATACATATCTTCTTATTCATTAGATCTATTTTATAAACATATCTACTTTTTATATTATTCTTCGATTATTATTACTTTCCATATTTTTTTATTAGTCACACCATATGTCTCTTCCCCAATCTCGTTTATATATCTATTTTATACAAGTATTTGGGGGGGGGGGGTTCACCGAGGAAAGGTAGGTGAAGTTGTAATGCTCGGCCAAGTAGGTGGGGGGCGGATTCGCTGGAGCCCCGAGGGGGGAGGGTTTGCGGGGTCGCGGGCGGGGGGGGGGGGGGGGGGGGGGTCGCGGGGCGCGAGGTTGGGGAAGGTAGGTGAAGTAGCAATGACCGGTCAAGTGGTAGAGGCGTTGGCTTGGCGTGGCTTGGCCTTCTTCGAACAGTATAAATTCTGCTTTGGCCTAAGGTAGAGCATTATTTTCTCGCGTTCGGTATTAGTACAAAGTTAGACACGTAAATTTTGTCAAGTTTCTGTTTTTGTATGTGCGTTGTGCAATATTTTGTTATTTTTTTAAATATTTTTGTGTTTTATTCCTTTTTTTATATTTTAAATTTGCCAGTTTTGTTTGTATCCTTTTGTTGTGAGTAATAATGTCTTTTAATCCAACTGTAAGTACTATGGAATTGACAAGTTTAGATATACCTAATTTTAATTTCGGCAATTTTTTCTCTGACAACGATAGCCTCTTAAGTTTGCTTGATGATGGTGTGAATATACAAGGATTAAATAATAATACTGATTTATCTGATATTGACGCCATTATAAGGGAACGTATAGAGGAAGACCAAATTAATACCCAAAATTATAATGTTTTGGAGCTGGCACAGGAAGCTAAAAATTCTCTTTCTTCTGACAACCAAATTAATAGACAATTTCCTGTGTCAGAGTCAACTTTGGACACTACGAATCAAAATTTCTCGCTAGAGTCACCTAATCTTCCAAATGCACGAGAAATAGATGAACTTTTATCTCAAAATTTTAATTTTGATAATATAAATAATTTGTCTCAATTCTCATCTATTTCTGAGTCAAATTTTGATATTGAAGATACAACTGTAGAGGATTTAATTAAACCTGCTACAGTTGAAAAAAATATGAAATTATTGTTTAAATCTACTTTCGAAGGAAACTCTAGCGACTCAAATTTGTCAATTCCTTGTTCTCAACCTAGGCCATTGTCACCACAACAAAATGCAGATTTTTATTCTATTACACATTCTCCCAATTCGCCCACTTTTTCTTCCACTTCTTCCGAATTTTCTTCACCGTCTACTTCTCCAAATTTCAATAATACTAATCTAACATGTTTAATTGTCGAAGAAAATTCAAATGATTTTGAAATTCCATGTGCTCAACCAAAACCCCCTTTGCCTAATTCACAGTTCGATTGTTTAACTCCAGAAAACCCTTGTCAGTCAACCCTGTCTCCTAAGTCTCCAAGTTTATTCACTGAATCCTTCAACCTGCAAGAATTTGAATTAAGCAATAATTCTATTTCCACACAAACCAATTCCATCATTTCTATAGATCGCGATACACAAACTTCTCCGAATATTAATTCTCTAAAAAAAAGATTTTTTGATTGTTAAAGCTAAACATAAAAATACGAAATTTTTCCAGAAAATTTGTTTCGAATTTAAAAAGTCTGGCCTTTTCCCTAAATTCGTATGAAAATTTCAGAAATCTTTCTTCTGAGAAAACTCTAATGTGGGATAGGATAAAAGAACTGCTTTAACGAATTGGCAAACGTTAATTTTTAATTTTATTTTTTAATTTTAATATTTTAAATTTTTAATTCTTAATTTTCTCTACTCTCAATATTTTTATGTATTATAATGGGTTATAATTTCAAATTCTCACATTAGCATACAACTGTTTTTAACAATGCACATCTGCAAAACTTGCCAACGACAATTTACAAGACGCGACAACTTGTATCGACACATGAGAAAGTTGTGTAAACCTTCGTACCTTAGCGGTCAATAATCACCACCTAAAAATTCAACAATTAGAAGGGGTAAGTTTTGTTATTTTATTTAACATATTTTTTTATTTCATTAGTAGATACTTGTTGGATGACAGTTAATTTAAATATACAAACACTCTATTGAAAGAAGTTGAAACTTAACACTATCTGTATTTATTATGGACATATTTTATTTAACATATTTAATTTCAAGCCAATTACACAACTTCTTACAGTTGCTTGCATACGAAGACAAACTTGTTATTTCCAAACCGTTCTGCAAAGCCAGGCGGCGAGATCGACTTGGGTCAACAACACTGTACAACAGGTTGTACAGGGTTCTTGACCCACGTCGATCTCGCCGCCTTGCTTTGTAGAACGGTTTGGAAATAACAAGTTTGTCCTCCTATAAACATCACCATGCTATTGCAATTTCTTTACTTAAATATGTAATATCTTCACGTCTAATTTAATTTTTTTCTTTTGTTTCAGAAGCAATTAAATATTGTAAAGATTGCGAAAAAGATGTCATTAGAAGATCGTGGGGAAGTCATTTGAAGTCTAACAACCACAAGCAACGAGTTATCACTTCTTCGAGAATTTTGGGAATTGAAGTGATAAAATCAGCTTTTAAGGAACGAATAATTTCCTACCGCATTAACCCAGACAAAGATCATGTTAATGTTAGCAGTTTTTTTGAAGAACTTGCCCAAAAAGTTAATGACCTACTAAAGCGAGCTTTACGACAACATACTTGTATCAAGGCCGACGCAGAGCTCTTTGGACTATATCTACACCCCACTAATCTCACCTACAGTGTCAAATCGTTCAACACACAATACAAGACGATTTGCAGCAGTTCAAATGTCTCCGAAATAATTGAAGGTTTTTACGAAACAATTGACAGAAAAGCAGACGAGCTAGCCGAAAGAGATTCTGGTACGTTTATCTTATTTTTAAATTTTTTTATATTTTTTTAATTTTATTTTATATTCCGTCTGTTCCTATTCCTTTTAACAGATATTTTTAATACTAACTTTTGAAATGCTAAAATTAAAATATTTTAATATATATTTCTGTTGTTGCAGGTTGGACGTTGGTCAAACTTCTATATTTAGAGGTCAATGTAAATAAGCACAATCCTCTGAGAGCTTCACAGTATATTCCTTTACCTCAAGAAATTGCCAATAAGCATGCCATCATCAATATGCGCAACGAGGACGACAACTGCTTCTTTTGGTCTGTAACCGCAGCTTTACACGAACCCACCGGACGTGAAGATCATCCTTCGTCTTACCCCCATTTTTCTACTTTATATGACATTTCTGGTTTAGATGTTCCTTGTAAGTTAAAAGATATATCGAAATTTGAACTTTTAAATAATATTTCTATAAATGTTTATGGATTAGAAAAGTTGAAAAACAGATCTAACATATTGTTATGAAGTTGTAGGACCATTACATTATACAAAACAAAAACAAGAACGTCATGTTAATTTACTTTTAATTAGTGATGATGATGGGAATTTTCATTATTGTTGTATTAAAGACTTGTCCAGATTAGTTTCTAATCAACTTTCAAAACATCATGGAAAAAAGTTT
>JAHKBH010003299.1:0-12676 GCA_019049505.1 Pachyrhynchus sulphureomaculatus
TCTATTGAGTAAAACCGTTTTAATCAGTAAAACTGAAATCCAAATGTGTTTGGTATTATTGGAAAGAGTGGAAAATCATCATTCTAATACTGTTTGAAAATTAAATTCAAGGTTCGGTGTTAAATGAAGCAAAATCGTTAAGAATCGATTTTTTTTGCTCACCAGTGTATATAATATTCACACATAAAGATTTAGAGCTTCGAGTTTTAAAATGGTAAGGTAAATAAAAAATTATTAAAAATATCATGGAGGAAAATATAAAAGGAAAAATTGGAGAAGATCAAGCAGGCTTTACGGCCGGAAAATCATGTATAGACCACATATACACGATAAAACAAACAATAGAAAAAAAAACTGGCAAAGAATAGAGAAGTTCATCTAACCTTCATAGACATAAGAAAGGCCTATGACTCAGTACCAAGACAAAGATTATGGAACGCAATGAAAGAAATAGGCATTGACAAAGAACTAATATACGCAGTAAAAGCTCTCTACGAAAACAACATAGTGAACATAAAAATAGGACATAAAATAGGGAAGAGACTCCAAACATCAAAAGGCCTATTACAAGGATGCTCTACATCTCCCACACTATTCAAAATATACCTCGAACAAACATTAAAAAAAATGGAAGCAAAAATGTAGTGGAATGGGAGTCCCAATACGAGAAGATTACTTATATACTCTAAGTTTCGCAGACGACCAAGTAATCATAGCGCAAGATGAGGAAGACCTCAGTTATATGGTAAGAAAACTGAAAGAAGAATACACTAAAGCAGGATTAGCAATAAACTTTGATATAAAATGGAATATCTAACAACAAAGGAGGGAAACGTGGAGAATCTAGAAGTCGATAACGAAACAATAATCAAAGGAACCGATAGATTTAAATATTTAAGAACTACCATTTCAAAAAAAAAAAACGCAACATCAGAAGAAGAGATTAAAGCTAGATTAGGACAAACGCGGACATGCATAAGACAATTAAATTCGATCCTGTGGGACAAGCACATTACAAAGAGAAACAAAACACGCATATACAAATCAATAAATACAAAGCATAATGACATACGGGTCAGAAACATGGACGATCAACAAAAGAAATAAATCTAAAATTAACGCGGTAGAGATGGAGTATTGGAGAAGATGTTGTAGAGTGACACGTATGGAGAGAATAACAAATGAAGAAATAAGAAGCAGAATGAACATCAATCATCGCAATAAAAACACCATTGAAGAAAAACGATTAAAATGGTATGGACACATAAGACGGAGCGAAGATAATAGGTGGATAAAGAAAATAACGGAGTGGAGCCCTATAGGGAGAAGAAAAAGAGGAAGGCCCAGACGATCGTGGAGAGACGATGTGGACGAGGCTATGGAGGACTGGGGTCTAACAGATGGAGACTGGGAAGATAGAAACGGATGGAATCAAAGGCTGAGAGAAGGAAGACAAGCGTCAGCTGTAGAAAATGCTTGATATATATATATATATATATATATATATATATATATATATATATATATATATGTATATGTGTATATGTATATATGTATATATATTATATATATATATATATATATATATATAATATATATATATATATAAATATATATATTAAATATATATATAAATATATATAAATATATATATAAATATATATATATATATATATATATATATATATATATATATATATATAGGTAAATAAATGAATATAAAACTTATTTTAACCACTCTTAATGTTAAGTCAATTCTAAAAGACTTTTATGGGAAAAATTTTATGCTTTCGGGCTAGGACGAGGCTATTATTATCATGAATGTTTTTTTTTAATAATAACACTAATAATACCTTGGTTCTGATGTGATGCGTCCCTGTCACCACCGATAGGATAATTCTGGCTAAGAGATCAGATCTAGTACTCCACAATAAAAACAAAAATATCTGTCTGTTGATAGTACCAGATACCATCATAACTAAAGAGGACGAGGAAAGCAGCTACATGGAATGAAAAATCCCGAGACTTTTAAAGAAAAAACATTATTTTTGCCAAAAATCGATTTTATTCTTCAACATAGGTTTTCTTCAACAACAATACCCTTATTCCAGTGATCTTCTAACATTTTGATACCTTTTGCGTAGTATGATTTGTCAAGCTCTCATTTGAGTAAAATCTCTTTTCTAGCGCCACCTTTTCAAATTTAAAAAGAGGTAATAATCGCTGGTGAGCAGATCTGGTGAATGCGGCAAATAAGGAAAAAATTCTTAGTCCATATTCACCGTCGATTTTATAGATTTGTGAGCTAATACATTAACTTAGTGAAACAAAACCTTTTTCTTCGCTAAATGACCTCCCCTATCCCCAGCTTACAGTGTGTGTCCTCCACTCCTCTACTTTCACTGGTGAGACAACGCTCTCTGATGCTATTCTACGCATTGGTAATATTCGAACCTCACATGAAACGTGCTCTACATATAAACCGTTCAAATCAGACACCAACAACAGAATATCAGCCAGAAACAAACTCCTTCTTAATCCTACACAACTTATCATTCCAAGCAGATAAAACTTCTAAATTCCCAATATACCCGTAGTTGACATCAATTAAGCCTACAATTGACCTCAGCCTCTTAAAATATGACGAGAAGACATAGCCAGACTCTTTAATAGGGACATCTTTCAATCATCTTCTAAATGGAAATTATCTAGATTCTTTCCACATTTATATAGACGGCGCAAAGATGGCCTATAGAACAGGAGCTGCAGTCGTAGCAGGGAATACCATCAAGAAAATTAAGCTAAATCTGATTACATCAATATTCTCAGTAGAACTAATGGCAATCAGAGAGACTCCGAGATGGGCCATAACAACTAAGACTAGCCGAAAATATCTCATAATCACAGACTCAGACTCAGCCAACTTATCAAACCCTATTTTACTGGACATCACAAACTTACTACATATAAAATACAACAGAGGCATATATTTATCCTTCCTGTGGGTACCCAGGCACACAGCTATCAATGGAAATGAGAAAGTAGACCTCAATGCCAAATCGGCCATCCCATCAGGTACCTTCTTAAACTCCATTAATTCCCCCAAGGACTTATCAAACTACTTTAAGCACACCTTCGTGTGCCATCTATTTCAACTGGACTGGGATTTGCAGGAAGGATCAAATAAATTGTGGGAGGTCAAACCATGGGTTTTTCCTCCTTTATATCTCGCGTCACTGTCCCGCAGAAAGAATGTAACATGAAGAAGAACTGCCATAGGAAACACCTACATTTACACATTCTCACTTACTAAAAAACGAACCACCATCAAATTGCACAAAATGCAATGCCGCTCTTACAATCAAACACATATTTCAATCAAATGAAGACATAAATAAAAAAGTTAAATACGACCTGATAAAACCTATGAAACAGATCTTAAAACTCAACCACCCCGGAATCAGAAATCTGATCGGATTTCTGAGGAAAACTGATCTGTATTCAAATATTTAATTCAAATTAATATTGCATGGCCCCAAATGAAGCAAGATATTGACGCGCCAAATCCATCCATCCATCCATCTTCGGTAAATGCGGCATGTTTTCTTGATTTTACCATTCAAACCAAAGTAATAATCTCCGGTGAGTGTTTGCCCTTTCTCAAGATAGTTGATCAGTATTATTCCACGCGCATCCAAAAAAATACTTGCCAAGACCTTTCCAGCTCATATTTGTGTTTTTGAATGCTTCAGTCAGCTTTCATGCGGTTCTAATCATTCTACGGACTGACTGTTGGACGTGTAGTGGTATATCCATGCTTCGTCAATTGTTACGAATCAATGCAAAAACTCCTTTGGATTAAGCCGAAACAGTACCAAATCGCATTTTGAATCTTTGACATGTCGCTGTTTTTGATCAATCATGAGAGTACGCGGCACCCATCACGCACATAACTTTGCCATATTAAATAATCATGAAAAAATATACATACCTCACGCGTTCTGCTAACATCTTCACGATATCAGCTCTCTCTCTTACTATCACTTTGCGATCATTCAGAATAATAGACTGCGCCAGGGAGGTCTCCGATGTTATTTTGGCTGGTATGAAAGCTTGCATCCCTTTTTGGAAGAAATGCCCCTCCAACCGCAAGCCTTGGTTTCAAATCAAATCAAATATTTATTGGTAATAAGTACACAATGTGCTTTTACCCGTTACAACAAGTCAAAAGAATTGTTTAAAATGTTAAAACGTTAAAATATTAAAATATCAGCACCGAAAATGCAAAGAAGCTGTTGCTTCTAAACATCTTGCCTACCGACAATGGCGGGAAAATCCTAACACCATAAATCGTAACACCTTTGTTCCTGTCCGGAACAGATGCAAAGGAATTATCGACGAAACCAAGGAGGCACACAATCGACGAATTAGAAACAGACTTCTCACTTGTCTCAACAATTCCAGGTCCTTTTGGACAGTCGCTAAGGCAGTTAGTCAAAATTTCACCGAATCCACCACTCACACGGCTACATAATTCCATTGCGACCACACCTATTAAGAAAGCGAACTTGTTGGCTGAACTCTTTTGCTTCACATTCTACTATCGATTTCCAAGGAAAAACACCACCTACTAATCCCATATTGCACTCAAGGATGCCCGATGTTATCTTCAGACAGCGTATCATAAAGAGTATTTTAATGAAGCTAGACACCAAAAAGGCTTCTGGCGCTGACGGAATACCTGCCATAGTGCTTAAAAACTGTGCCAAGGAACTAACACCAGTTTTCTGTAGACTTTTCAACCTATCCTACGGAAAGGGAATATTTCCTTCCTGCTGGAAACGTGCCACAGTTCAGCCGATACCTAAAAAAGGCAAGAAGATCTTGCAAAATAACTACCGACCAGTCGCACTGCTTTCAATAATATCGAAAGTCATGGAAGAGGTTATCAATCAGCATCTTCTAAAATATCTTGAACGATTCAACATTATTAGCGATCACCAATATGGCTTTCGTAAACATAGATGAACAGGAGATCTTCTGACTTATGTAACACATGTTTGGAACAACGCAACTGAACACTTTGAAGAATCTCGAGCGGTTACTCTTGACATATCCAAGGCATTCGACCGTGTTTGGCACGATGGACTGTTGGCTAAGCTACGCTCTTGTGGTATATCTGTACAGTTCTGTTTGTGGCTCTCATGTTTCCTCAGAGAGCGTTCTTTACGAGTGGCGGTCGATGGATTTCTTTCTAACACCTTCACTATCAACGCCAGTGTGCCCCAAGGCTCCATGCTGTCTCCTACTCTCTTTCTCATTTACATTAACGATCTGCTGGAAAAAACCGGAAATCCAATCTACAGCTTGGCAGATGACAGTACGCTTATCTCTTCATTCACTTTCAACGTTCGGACATCGGCTACTCAAGTGAATATCCGCAGACAGCAGGAGGTCGTTCAACTTAACAAAGATCTGGAAAAAAAGTCTATCTTTGGGGTAACAGTAACCAAGTGGAATTTAACGCTACAAAAACCCAGGCGGCAGTTTTTTCTAAAAAAGTTAACGTTGCTGAACCCGGCATAGTTATGTCAGGGCACTCCATTCCCCCTAGCAACGTCACTCAATTTGTTGGGCGTTAATTTGGGAGCAAATATATCCTGGCATGAACATGTTGCAGGCATAGCAAGGAGAGCTTCTCAAAAGTTGGGAATATTATTTCGAACCAGAAAGCTTTACATTCCACAACTGTTAATTCTTTACAAAGGTCAAATTCGACCAACTATGGAATACTGCTCCCATGTTTGGGGCTCCGCTCCCAAGCATACACTGCATTTGTTGGATTCTGTTTAGAGAAGAGCTGTTCGTCTGATTGGAGACCCGGAACTGACCGGCGCACAGTGGGGAAAAACGAAAAATCGTGTTTCAAAATTGTCTAGAGCCTTCAGTTTTGGTTCGATTTGGACGATTTTTTTTTTAAATTGAAGCTTATTAAATTCCGAACAAAGTTGTCGGAGCCGATTTTTCAATTCAAGTTATTCAAGTTTAGTTGCGGGATTTAAATTTTCATGCAGTTATTGCTAGAATATTGCTGCTGTAAATTTTAAGTATCGTAGACAATTTTCTAGCAGATACAAAAAACAGCGATACACGCAGAAAAGGACAGCTCACACAGCTAGAAAATGGCTACAACAGCTAAAACTTTTTGTTAAAATAGGGACAGCTAAATATTTTGCTGTACTAGCCACATTGTTTGCTGTTGTAGCAAAAAAAGTGGCTGCTGTTGCTAGACAGTGGCTAATGCAGCAAAATATTTAACTGTCCCTATTTTAGCATTTCTCTGCGTGTATTTTGTAAGAGTAATAATAATCTTTATTAACGAGAAAAACCCTTTAGTACATATACAGAACTACTGAATTATAGGAATAGACTAGAAAAATAAGAAAATAAATATGTCTAACCTTAACTTACTCTTACATAAAATATTTAGCTGTCCCTATTTTAAAACGTTTTGGCTGTTGTAGCCATTTTCTAGCTGTGTGAGCTGTCCTTTTCTGCGTGTATCGCTGTTTTTTGTATCTGCTAGAAAATTGTCTACGATACTTAAAATTTACAGCAGCAATATTCTAGCAATAACTGCATGAAAATTTAAATCCCGCAACTAAACTTGAATAACTTGAATGATCTGACTGCCACAGTCTAAATGCCACAGAGAAACTTTCTTGCTTGATTCAATTTTTGGCATCCGCCATACTTGATTTGTCATTTTAAGTCAATTGTTGAAACATATTTATAATTAACAACCTTAAAGAAATTATTTATGCAAATGTTATGGATATAAAATAATAATGGTACGTTTATTCATATTTATAATACTTTTATTGTTCATGGCAGCCATTTTGGGTTCATTATTATTAATCTTGTAACTGTGATATTAGATATATTATCTGCGACATAAAAAAACATACATACACGCATTTTAGCACAACTTGGTTTGAAACTGTAAGCGTTTTCTGTGTCTCAGTCGCTATATAATCAGAAACCGCCATTTTGAAGACGTCCGCCATTTTGAAACAAAAGTTTAATTGCAACTTTGTTGGGAATTGTTGGAAATAAGCTTCAATTTAAAAAAAAAAAATCGTCCAAATCGAACCAAAATTGAAGGCTCTAGACAATTTTGAAACACGATTTTTCGTTTTTCCCCACTGTGCGGCGGCCTTGATTCGCTGGAACATCGAAGAACGGTTGACGACTTGAGTCTGTTCTACAGGTATTTTCATGGAAAGTGTTCAAAGGATGTAGCCCGCTTAATTCCTCTCAGAGCGGTGCATGTTAGAAATACACGCGCTTTAGAGACTTCCCCGCAGCACGTGTAGTGGACCCATAAAAAAAAAATAGTGAATTTTTTTGACATATAGTTGCTTTTGACGAAGCAGATGTGCTATAATACTTTTTTTTACCATTCTTGGATTCTGGATGTATTTTTTCCATTAAAAAGTAATGTTTAATCAACACACGAAATTCTTTTTTTTCCATCGTTTTGCAATAATCAAAAGTAGAGTCTCTCAAATAGCTGTAACTTGCAAACTAAAAGACAAATGTCTTGAAAATTTTACATGAATCTTCTTAAAGTTAACACTAACTGAAAATCATATGGTTTTTTTTTGTTTGTGCTACCCTCTCGGAAAATCTCGGGGTTTTTCACTCTTGTAGTAGATCAATAAATAAACCTGTATTTTTTTATGTTTATCTCCAACGTAAATTACAACTATGATCTAAATAATATTAGCTACAGAATAACCGTAATATCTAATATAACTTACTAGATTCCGATAAAAGGATATTTGAGGTTTCATATGTTGATCCGCCATTGCTACCAACCGATTCTAATACTCGAAGCAGTTCCCTTTCATATTCTTTCCATTTCAATATAGTCTGGATCGGTTTTTCCTTCTTCTTCTTTGTTTTTTATGTCTTTTTTTCTGGCTATTTTCTTTACGCTGTCGTATTTTTGACGTATGGTTTCAACTGTTCTTTTAGTTGTTCCTTTGAGAAATTTAAAAATCAGAAAAAGCTATTAAATATTAGGATGCGATAAAAATAGACTAAAAAGCCACTAAAATAAATACAATACTAACACATACTCCTAGAAGTGAATAATAATCATCCCCCAAACTACCCCTTTAGTTAACACATAAAATAATTTCAGGATAATCACTGGAATTTTAAAAGGACCCCAACAAGTGGTTGTGTGCTTTATATGGATAATTACGGTTGGAAATCATTGGTTTTTATTTTTATTTATTTATTTATTAAATAGAAACTCCTAACATAATTTTTCAACTACAATTTGATGTCTTATAAGTAACAGATTTACAAAATAATTTCATTCCCACGTATGAATAGTATATTTATACAATAATTTTAAAGCAATACAAGGCAAAATATTTTGGAATATTAATTTGTTTATTTTAAGAAGGTTTTAAGAATAATTATAAAAACCATTTTTCATAAAGTTATTGAGATTAACTGGATTGTTTTGGCCGATACTTGGTGGAGATCCATTAAGCTTAAGTTAAGTGAACAGTAAAACAATAATTTTTTTCCGTTTACTGGTAAACTCCACATTTATTTTACTATATCAACATGTTTCGCTGACACTGTAGCCTTATCAAGATTAAATGAACAAGATGGAAAATTTGTTATATATATATATATATATATATATATATATATATATATATATATATATATACATATATACGAGTATATGTATATATATATATATATATATATATATATATATATATATATATATATATATATATATATATATATATATGTATATAAACATACGTTCTCTATTTACCACAAACCATCGCATACTGACACAACAATACATAATAAATCATGTCACCCAATCCAACACAAACTAGCTGCCTTTCATAGCATGATCCCTAGACTACTATCTATTCAATTAAATGAAAAAGATTTTCTTAAAGAACTAAACATAATAAAACAAATTGCAGTAAACAACGGATATAATGTAGATATAGTAAACAAAATTTTAAAAAAGAAAAAATATAAAAAAGCCTTAGAACTAATTTTTCGTAGGCAAAAAATGGATCAAGAACGCTATAGTGTTATTACATACATAGGTGAAACTAGCAATAAAATTAGAAATGTCTTAACAAAAAAACTAAATATTAATGTAGCATTTAAAACAAATAATACCCTAAGCAAATATATAAAAAATAATAAATCAAAAACAGACAAAGATCAAAAATCAGGTGTTTATAAACTTAATTGTGAAAATTGCGATTGTACTTATATTGGTCAAACAGGAAGAAATTTAAAAAAAAAATAAAAGAACGTTTTACATCTTTTATAACTAGCAAATCAGACCCAAATTACGCTAACCATTTAATAGAATCAGTTTAATAAAAACTTTGAAATTTTACATGTTGAAATTAAAGGGTATAAATTAAATTTGCTTGAATCTCTGGAAACCAATAAACTTAAAAATACTAATTATTTGTTAAATGACCAATTAGAATTAAATAATTCACCTCTTTTAAATATATTTCAGTAATACCATACTTAATTAATTTGTTACCTACATATAATATAAAGTCTTTATAATAGTATAATTAGGGATCTCCAACATTATTGTATTTTACCTGTAGGGATCTTATATATATATATATATATATATATATATATATATATATATATATATATATATATATAAACAAATTTTCCATCTTGTTCATTTAATCTTGATAAAGCTACAGTGATAGCGAAACATGTTGATATATTAAAATAAATGTGGAGTTTACCAGTAAATGGAAAAAAATTATTGTTTTACTGTTCACTTAACTTAAGCTTATTGAGATTATTTTTGAAAATTCCTAAATTGGTACACCCCTTAACATGTATAGGCAAGTTATTAAAGTCATTCAGCCCTTTGAAAAATAGTGAGTTCATGGTTTTTTTGTAATTTATTCGTACTATGTAAAAATCATTTTGTGATTGTGTTTGATAATCATGTATTTCATAAGAATATTTAATATAGTTATGTAGATAGATAGGTAACAGATTCTTTATTATTTTAAAAATGAATATCATGATAAAGTACTTGAAGTGAAAATCAAGTGGTCGCCAATTTAAATAATCCTGCATTAAAGCTATTGGCGTATATCTATTGCACTTTAAGATAATTCTCATACTCCTATTTTGCAATTTTTTAAGGCACATTTACTATTGTTATCAAGAAAATATAAGAGGCTTGCGCAGTAAGTAAAGTGAGGCTGTATAGTACTTTGATAAACAGTCAGCCTTGAATGAAAAGAAAAGTTATTGGATACTCGTGAAAAGAAGAAACGTTTCGTAGCAATTTTCCTATAAATATATGAAAAGTAACTTTTGTATGTTAGACAAGAATCAATAAAAAAGCCTACGTATTTTATGGAGAACTATAACAAATAGATGCTTATACTGCACTCTGTCGGCGACTTACTAAGTCTAATCAAGCAGAGCGGCACAGCACGGCTGGCACTTATTGCAGAAACGCATCTTTCTGGAGCTTACTGCTCGAAGGCATAGATGCAGCACTGGGATAACAACTAAAGACGAAACGAAAAGAATCGCATTTTTAGAAGTTACCAAAAGTGTTCCTCGTATTTGCTGAACCATCCCAAGACGCGTTTCGCCGTATCACGGCTCATCAGCTGGGCTAGGTTCAGCAAATACGAGAACACATTTTTAGTCCTTTATCCAAGTAACTAACGGAAAACTATAACAAATAGATGCTTATACTGCACTCTGTCGACGACTTACTAAGTCTATTCAAGCAGAGCGGCACAGCACGGCTGGCACTTATTGCAGAAACGCATCATTCTGGAGCTTACTGCTCGAAGGCATAGATGCAGCACTGGTATAACAACTAAAGACGAAACGAAAAGAATCGCATTTTTAAAAGTTACCAAAAGTGTTCCTCGTATTTGCTGAACCATCCCAAGACGCGTTTCGCCGTATCACGGCTCATCAGCTGGGCTAAGGATGGATAAAGGACTAAAAATGTGTTCTCGTATTTGCTGAACCAGCAAATACGAGGAACACTTTTGGTAACTTCTAAAAATGCGATTCTTTTCGTTTCGTCTATAGTTGTTATACCAATGCTGCCTAAGTATTTTATTTCTGAAACAACTTCCTAGTTTTTGGTTATTAATAAAAATATTCACATTTTTCAAATTAATCTGTGAAAAGCGATATTTAGTAGTTAGAATCATTGCTTTAGTTTTACTAACATTTAATTTTAATCTATTGACTTTTAAGTATGATTCTATTTTTTTTAGCTGCAAATTAAGCTTGCCGATAGCTACATTTAATAGTTTGTCACTAGTAAAAATTAAAGTGTCATCCGCAAAACGGCTTATGAATTCAGAGTTGATAAAATGATTAATATCATTTAGATATACTACAAAAAGAAGTTATCCAAGGACGCTCCCCTGTGGGACACCAAAATTATTTGGAATTTTCTTTCACTTGCAACTATTAATCTTAGTCATCTGTTTACAATTTATTAAGTAATTCATAAACGAGTGCAGAACAACACCACCAACACCGTAATATTTTAGTTTATTAATCAAAATGTTATTGGTCAACAGTTTCAAAAGCAAGGCGAAAATCTAGAAAAGCAGCCGCAATATAGTGATTGCTGTCAATGAGTTTGTTCCATGTAGCCATTGTTAATTGTATGGCAGATTCACAAGAGTGTTTTTTCCTGAAGCCAGATTGGTTTATAAAAAGAATATTGCTGCTAGTAAAATATTCATACAATTGATTATAAACGGCCAACTCAAGGACCTTCTCTAAGGCTGGAGAAAAACATGACCAACTGTACCAAAAATATTTTTTATTGTTTTACCATTTAATAAATCCTCACTGTTACCCTTGTTACCAAGAGAGGCAACAATGCCTCTCAAGTCAGCCATTGAGAGGGACGCAAAACGGGTAAATCCAGAATGTATTAATGGCAAATCTCCAGAAGACTAGTTATGAGGTAGTATTAATAACCTCGGAGATGCTATCAACAAAGTATGAATTAAAGTACTCCAACAGCAACAGCATCTGGAGGAAAATTTATTGTCTTAAATTGAAATTCTTCGCATAGTGGGTTGCAAGTTTACTGTTATTTTTATTCATATTTATTCTTGTAATAGTAACTTTATTTTTTCCTTTTAAGTTTGTTTACAACATCATTTCTAAGCTTTTTAAAATTAGACCAATATTTTGCTTTCTCATTAATGTGTGAGCTTTGAGAGAATTCCTTACAAACCCTAATTTTTTGTTTTGTCATCTCTCCTATTTCCCAATCCTACCAAGGAAGATCATTTTCCCGTACGTTAATTTATTTTAGGAGAGCAATATCATTAATGATCTCATTACATTTAGTTGTGAAAAAATTAAAAATAAATTCAACATCAGCAGAGTTCAGCAGGAGAGACCAGTCAGATTCTGTCAGATGAAGATTAATTTTTTCCATACTTTCATTAAACATACTTTACTATGATATTGTTAGTATTGTTAGTATGCTTAGGAAGCATTAGGTTAAATGAAAGAATGGAATGGTCACTTATTTTTTGAACATGATGGATTCTACATTTTAAAATAA
>JAHKBH010003301.1:0-25346 GCA_019049505.1 Pachyrhynchus sulphureomaculatus
AGTCACCAGAACATACATCAATAGATCTATTTCCCGCAAATAAGTGTTTTAACATCAATTTGAACTGATAAATCGCGAAGTGAATATCACGACTCTTCGATTTCGGGTGTAGTCAAGTTTTAGAAGTAAAATGTCTGATTTAGGGACTCTCATTTTAATAACTAATTTTTAGGCTAGAATTTTTGTAATTCTTAAAACTGCAAAGGTTAGAACTTTTATTTTAAAATCATGAATAAATTTTCTTTTTGGGGATTAAAGCTAGTGTTTCACTGTACACCTATCTTTCTTTTCAGGAAAAGGACGGTTGTACCAAACTGATTTTTTTATTTAACAACCGTACACCATTTCAGTATTTTTTCATTTTTTTAGCTGAAATTAGATCCTTTCTATTTTAAAATGAATGGTGCCCAAAATTCGTGCAACTAAAGTTTTTTAAAAAATAGAAAATAATTCCAAAAAGACGTACAACAATTATCTCTTACCCATATCTCTCTACCAAGGAAAACTGAGCTAGTGTTTGTTTAATTTCTTTAGTTCTTTTAAAATCATTATTCACTCAATTTATTCTCAGAAATTAAAGCGGGGCTGCAAGAAAATTACGCCCAATCGTGGTGAGGCAAATTTTCACAGGGTACAAAATGACGCCTCAAAAAGCGGGCAAATTCACATGTTACAAAATAGCGCTGTCAACGCGGGGCTTTTGGAATTTTATTTTTTAAAGGGTTCAGTGTACTAGCTTTCGAACAAAGTAAAAGCTCTAACTTTTCAGATATTTTTATTTCATAATATTTATTAAACGAAACTACACTATAGCAATAAGACAAAAGCAGGAAATTTGAAGGAATATTTATTTCAATTTATCTGATGGTGGTATAGATATTTGAATTTTGTTAATTAACTCTAAGATAAGTGATTCCTACTTTTTTCTTAAAAGCTAGCTTTATAGTTCAGATTAGCGGATGTGCTGGTCTACTTTAATTTTTGCAGTGTTAGATTCATTTTGCGGTTAACCGAACAAAAAACTGTACTTTTTTTCTCAACGATGTTTTGCATGAATATTAAAAATACTTTGCTTATACGAAACGGTATTTGGAGATTTTTTGTTGAAAATTCTTAACATATTTAGTAAAGGAATTTTAATACAAGGCGATACTTAGAAATTTTTTTTTGAAATTGTTGAAGATTTTTTTTAAATGTTTGGCAAAGAAGTTTACATATTTTAGTTGTCTCTACATGATTTTATTTTGACTATTAGGAGCACAGGAAAAATATTTTTACGACTTTTCAAACAATTCTTTTAAATTTTATACATTTATCATGGAAGCCTTCAATTTTAAAGTCAATCACCTACTGGAATATGAATTAGACTATGAACTGAAAATCCGTCGTACTTTCTCAGAACGTCCGGTCGCGGATAAAAGAAAGATTCTAACGAGGATATTAAGTAAAGAAATATTCCAATAAATCAGATTGGACTAAATAGTTACAAAAAGTTTCTGATTTTTTAAGTCTAATAAAAATTCTCCTTCTCAAGTTAAAACTCCTGCTTCTCCAAATGGTCACATGTCTCCTTTATTCGTGCATAAATATTTAGATAATAGACCGCATATAAAGATAGATCTATTAGGTGCCCATTTCTCGGCTTTATTTGACTCTGGTGCAAATGCCTCCGTTGTAGGTCAGAATGGTATTAAAATTTTAAATCGTTTAAGTATAAAAATATGCCATGTCAATAATAGAAGTGTTACTACCGCAGATGGCAGCCGTCTAAAAGTTTTAGGTACGGTTGAGTTGCCGCTAGTCTGCAATGGTCATTGTTTAGTAATCTCTGCTCTAGTAGTACCTTCTCTATCACATACTTTGGTTTTAGGATGTGATTTTGCACAAAAAATTCGGAATTTTAGTAAATTTTAAAGATAATTCGTGGTATCCACAGTCCCTAGAAGTCAATTATCATACAAGTTTTAAAGATTGTTATTCAGAAAGTTCTTTAGAAAACCTTTTCTCGCGTCTATGTACCCTAGATGATCTCTCGCGAACGGAACGCTTAAAGGCAGAAAAAGTAATAAGCTCTTTCAATGAAATAAGTAGTAAAGATAGGTTAGGCCGAACGAATAAAATCACCATGTCTATAGATACGGCTGATGCCAGTCCAGTAAAGACAAGGCCCTTCGCCATGTCTCCGTACATGTCAAAAGTATTAAATAAGGAGTTAGTCGAAATGTTGAAACTCAGAGTGATATCGTCTATGCTTTGACGGAAGAAAGCTCAACGAGGTCAGCAAATTTGATAACTATCCATTACCGAACATCGACAGAATTTTGACATCACTCAGGAATGCTAAGTATGTATCCTCGATAGACCTTAGAAAGGCATTCTGGCAAATTCCTTTAGACAAATCCTCTAAGGAAAAGACCGCTTTTGCAGTAGTGGGCCGAGGTCTATTTCAGTTCGTCACTATGCCGTTTGGTCTAAAGATCGCTGCTCTAACTCAGCAACGTTTAGTGGACGCTATATTTGGTCCAAAATATGAGCCACATATTTTTACCTATCTCGATGATATTTTAGTAACATCGGAAGACTTCGAATCGCATATTCGCTTACTTAAAGAAGTAAAAGATAAATTGAAAGAGGCCGGACTGACGATAAATTTGAGCAAATGTGATTTTTTCAAAACTTCTCTAAAGTTTTTAGGCTATATTGTAGGCTCAAATTCCTTGCGTACCGATCCGGATAAAGTAGCAAGCATGGTTAATTATGCGAGACCTACTAATACTACGGAAGTTAAGCGCTTCGTAGGAATGTGTTCATGGTATAGACGTTTTATTGAGAATTTTTCTACCCTGTTGTCGCCTATTAATGATCTTTTGAAAGGACGAAAAAAAGGACAATCGATAGATTGGACAAAAGCAGCAGAAGGATCTTTTATCAAGATTAAAGAGCTATTGGTTTCAGCTCCAATTTTATCCCAACCAGATTTTTCCTAACAGTTTTATATTTCTAGTGATGCTTCTAATACCGGTTTAGGGGGCGTCCTAACACAGAAAATCAATGGTGAGGAAAGAGTGATAGCGTATGCCAGTAGAACTTTATCAAGGGCTGAACGTAACTATTCGGTTGTTGAAAAAGAATGTTTAGCAGTACTCTTTAACATCGAAAAGTTTCGACCTTACATAGAAGGTGTTCCTTTCACGGTCATAACAGATCATTACAGTTTATTGTGGCTTAATTCTATTAAAAACCCTAGTGGCAAACTAGCGCGTTGGGCGATTAGGCTGAGACAACATACGTTTAATTTAATTCATAGAAAAGGAGTCCACAATGTTATCCCTGACGCTTTGTCAAGAATCCCAGATCATACAGTGGACGAAAACAGTCTTAATGCACAGATTGGCGTAAGAATTGATACAGTTGATATAGATCGCATTGATCCATGGTACGATAATTTACGGCAGCAAATTAAAGAATTCCCTCAAAATTTTCCGCAGTGGAAGGTGGAAAATGATTTCGTGTACAAATT
Organism: Pachyrhynchus sulphureomaculatus; assembly: GCA_019049505.1. NCBI lineage: Eukaryota > Metazoa > Arthropoda > Insecta > Coleoptera > Curculionidae > Pachyrhynchus > Pachyrhynchus sulphureomaculatus. The sequence goes on from JAHKBH010003301.1 coordinate 3,521, forward strand.
TATCCCAAACCAGTTGCCTTTAAAAGTTAATGTACCCGAGTGGAAAATACTAGTTCCTAAACCACAGAGAGAGGAAATTATAGACATGTGTCACACTCCTCCTACTTCTGGTCATTTTGGTTTTTATAAAACTCTTCACAGGGTTCAGGAACAGTATTAATGGCCAAAAATGCGCTTTGATATCTTAAAGTTTGTGAGGACTTGTGAAGTATGTGGAGCGCAGAAATCTCCAAATATACTACCTATGGGACTGATGGGAAAAGAGAAAACGGTCAATTACCCTTTTCAAGTCATAGCAGCTGATCTAGTAGGCCCATTTCCACGTTCAAAAAAGGGAAATAAATGGCTTTTCGTAATTTCTTGCTGGTTAACAAAGTATATCGTGTTATTTCCTTTGAAAAGCTCTAAAGCCGAATGCTTTTTGAAAATTTTAGAAACCGATATTTTTCTAATCCACGGAGTTTCATCGCTTTCGATATGCGATAACGGTACTCAGTTTACCTCTAAGAGTTTTAAGAGCTTAAGTGAAACTTATGGTTTTAACATCCGTTTTAATCCCGTGTACACCGCAAGACACGAAGTAACAGGGTTTACACCGTCTTTCTTAGTTTACGGCAGACAGATACCTCTATCTGGATCGTATTATAAAAATTTAGATTTGGATGTCAATGTTGACAGCGAAATAATTCCGGGTAACAGGGGTGCGTACGCCGAAAATTTGAAGGGTTTAAAAGATATTTTCACCGACGTGCGTAGTAGGATACATAAGGCTTATGAACGGAACAGTAAGTCTTACAACCTTAGAAAAAGGGATTTTGCCTTTAAAATAGGTGATCACGTTTGGCGAAAAAATAAAATTCTTTCCAGTGCAGCTGATAAATTCACATCTAAGTTGGTACCTAAGTATGTGCATTGCGTGATAAGAGAAAAGATTTCAGATTTAGTTTATGGTTTGGTTAATTTAGATGGGACTAAAATAGGACGATGGCATATTAAAGACTTAAAACCATTCAATGAACCTAACCCTAATGAAAGTTTGTCAGAAGAAGAATAATTTATATTTACATTATCTTAATTGCTTTACTTTATTTTTTTTTGATGTTGCTCTGTAGAGGTGACGACCTCGTTTTTTTGACTGTTATAAAAGTTGAGCAGAGTAGAGCTCACTTTTTATAATTTTTTGCTAAGGTTTTGGGTACTGATCATATCCAAACTTAGGTTGATGGTGGTTGATGTTTAGCATCGACTCAGCTGTTGCGAGCTTGCGAAAGAGTCACACTCAGGATATATCATAAGACTGGTAGGTCGGTGGTCGCGGGATTTGATTTGCTTATGACCCCAAATAATATCCAGTTCTTGACACTTGGAAGCGAAATCTTGATAAGAGGCAATCCAAAGTGATCTTGAGTTAGGACAAGCGCAAGATGTAGCTCGTGTTGTATGATGTAGAGTCAAAAGATTTTTATGAGCAATTTCAAAGTTTGTTACCCGAGCGGGTGTATTTTTATTACCTTAATGGTATATTTTGGGTGCAATTAAGAGTAAATTGATTTTGGTATATCCAGTAAGTTTAAGACTTGGATTAATTTGATTTAGATCTTCTTCTGAATTGACAAACTGAGGGTACTTTCTATTCTTTTCAGGGCCGTTTAAACGTTACCTTTGAGTCACTAATTTATTAAACTTTTTGCATGGACTCATAGGCGTATGATGAGTTTTTCGGTCTACTATCAGATTGATAGGAAATTGAAGTCCTGCAGGAGAACTAAAGGCTGATCATTTACAGGAGATGAGAGCAGAGTAAGACAGTCGTTTCACAAAGAAATGATCAAAATCTGATACCGAGATGAGAACCTTGTCAAGAGAGGCTAAGCGCAGTGAAGGAAGATTCCTAACCGAATTTTTAGATTTCCAAGAGGTAATCTAGAAGTTTGGGCTGACAGAAAACGGTTATGCCTGATACCTGTAGCAGTTTCTTCTAGAGGCTATTGTCTAGGAAGACGATTAACACCATGATCGAATATTTTAGCTGTCAACGATGTTTTCTTCTTGTTTCTGATTAAGCTGGAAAAGCTCTTGTCGTCTTCAAAAGTTTAGTTGCATTGCCACCGAAAAATTGAGAAATTTCTGCTTCATGTAGCTTTTTAAGCTCATTTTCGTAGTTTGGAAATTTCCGTTAGAAGCTTGATTAAGTCAACCTTGTAAACCTTTTAGGTTGTATCCCATGAGTTATCTGTTTTTACAGGCTGTGATGCATCGGGTGCTAACAGATGCCGTTACGACGTTTGGCAGGGAGTTAGTCTTCCTGAGGAACAGACTGATTGGAAGGGTAGTCTATGGGGGGCGAACGTTTGACCTTTGGGACCATTAGAGGTTTTGTTACTCAATGGTTATTTCTATTTGAGCCAAAGGAGAGCCTAGCTACTGTAGTCGACCTCAGCTCCAATTAGCCTATTAGTGGTGACAGGCTGTTGGCAGTAGTGTGTTTCGGAACACCCTATTGATTAATTTTTTTGACTTATGGTGGTGTGGTAGACACCGTTTTAGTTTAGTGGATGCTATAATCTACTCCCTTTTGTTGGTGGACACCAGGGTCACCATTTCCGTATTTTATTGTCTCCACCTTTCAGTATATCGTGGTGAGGTGTTTGTCTCCTGTTATGTGGGATGGATTAAATTTTTTTCGCTGTTGTTCTAGGGCGAGACCAGTACATGAGGGTTCTTCATGCAACTTGAAGAAGAGCAATGCTGGTTAAGTTTTATATCTCTGTGTAGCCACCCTGAAGAATGACGGAGGGCGTTTTTTCTGGCTCATGTTTCTAGGCAGATTTGCCACTTTGGTGCGATATGCCGAAGATTTGATTAGCTTTTGCTAAGAGCTTTCGCCAAGCTCGATATGGAGTTATCATAACCAAGAGTTTGGGACTTGAACTCCTGTATGTATTTCTGTATATATTTCTGTATATATTTCGGTGTGTATTGGTTGCCTGAGGGCATGTGCTCAAAATGTGTGATTTTGAGTCGTTTTGTTTATGGACTCCTATATATAAAATTGTAATTTTAGGGAGGTCCTATTTCGAGACTTGCTGTGTCATATAGTTATTTTGGGAATGTTTCCTTGAATGTTAGTTGCGCGCGGACTAATCATTCTGTTCTTAGTGAACATTGCTTTTTGAAGCAGGATCATTCAGTTTAGTGAATTTTAGCTTTTATAGCTATTCACTGTGTTTAGAGTGAATTTTAGCTTTTATAGCTATTCACTGTGCCTATAGTGATATTGTTAGCTTTTATAGCTGCTCACTATATTAATGGCGAGATTGTTCTTTTAGAACGCAGACTTTGTGTAGTCGAGGACTATTTACAGAGTGTTTTCTTGGCGAGGAGCCGATGTTTTTTCTGGCGATATACCAGAGTGTTTTCTTGGCGAGGAGCCGAGGTTTTTTCTGGCGATATACCAGAGTGTTTTCTTGGCGAGGAGCCGAGCTTTTTTCTGGTGATGTACCAGAATGTTTTCTTGGCGAGGAGCCGAGGTTTTTTTCTGGCGATATACCAGAGTGTTTTCTTGGCGAGGAGCCGAGGTTTTTTTTTTCTGGCGATATACCAGAGTGTTTTGTTGGCGATGAGCTGACGTGTTTTCTGGCGATCAACCAGAGCGTTTTCCCTGGCGATTTTTGCATGTCTGGATGTCTCAGGACGTCGACATTGCGCGATGTAGCGTTTTCTCTGGCGATTTTAGCATGTCTGGATGTCTTAGGACGTCGGCATTGCGCTGTAGAGTGCGATTATTTTCTGAGTGCGACTAGTAGTGATACTAGATTTGGAATGTTCTCTTAGCGATGAGCTAGAGCATTGATGGCGATTTTTCCCGAGCGTTTGTCTGGAGTTTCATCCAGATGTTTTTCTTAGCCTTGTGCTAAATGGTCTTACAAGACTTTCTCCTTTTAGTGTTAGTGTTTGCACTAGAATCATTTTTTTTTTATTTTTCTTTATTTAAGAATTTTTCTAAATTTCTTTTGCTGAAATAGAAAATTTTCTGACAATCCTTAAACTATTTTAAGGGGGGTGTTCATATTTTGTTTCAGTTCACTTTTTTTGATTTAGACAAGAGTCTAGACAAAGTTATATTTTTTTTTTGTTTTGGTAACAATAATAGAGCTGATTCTTTTATATAAGAAGACCGCTATTGTTACTCTGGACAGGTATTTCTTATGTTCATGCAAGGATTTTTATTTACTTTTGATGTACTTAACCTTAATGTTTAGTTAAGTCTAGTTATAAGATTCTTGTGTACATGCAAAGACTTTCATTTAGTTTTCATTGTACTTAATATTAGTGCTTAATTAAATTAAGTCTAGTAGTAAGGTCCGAGGATTGTAATTTTGTTTTAAGTTTTGACCTTAGTATTAAGTGACATTGTAGCACTTTGTACCTTTTTTTGATGAATAGGCTTAGTTTAATAGACTAGGGTAGTCTATTTCTTTTTGGAAGGGGGTAAATGTAACATTCATTTTTTCCTAGATTTTAAGAGTATGTAATGTTACTGATTTTTCGCTTTATATTGTACTTCTTTTCATCTTTGTATCGAGCAGTGTATTACACTGGAACGTCTAGCCGCTCATGATACAGGTGCAGTGCGGGTTTCCGACCGAATCTATCGAATTCGTAGTACGCCGGGATTGGTCAAATGTTTGTTTCCGGAGTTTGGTTCCGGCGTCGCCATTTTAGAGACAGAGTTCTCACAGCTTATTTAAGGGTCCGGAGAGCGCGGATCTTGGCTTACTTCCACCGAGCCGCCAAGTGGGCTTACTTCCATCGAGCCGCCAAGTGGGCTTACTTCCACCAAGCCGCCGTGAAGGCTTACTTCCACCGAGCCGCAGACCAGGCTTTTTACCACCTAGCCGCCGAGAAGGCTGATTCTCATCAAGCCGCAGTAGAGGCTTCTGGCAATATTTATGAGAGCCAAGTTAAGCACGAGTTTTTTTTTTAACGTTAAGCCGTAGTGGGCTTTGTGTGTTTTCTACATGGAGTAGCCAAAGTAGGCTCTTCTCATAAGTGATGGAATGTGTGAAATCGGTTTTGTGTTCCATTGAAGGCCTAGAAGCCCGTAGGAAAACCGTAAGTCACCAGAACATACATCAATAGATCTATTTCCCGCAAATAAGTGTTTTAACATCAATTTGAACTGATAAATCGCGAAGTGAATATCACGACTCTTCGATTTCGGGTGTAGTAGTAGGGACTCTAATTTTAATAACTAATTTTTAGGCTAGAATTTTTGTAATTCTTAAAACTGCAAGGGTTAGAACTTTTATTTTAAAATCATGAATAAATTTTCTTTTTTGGGGATTAAAGCTAGTGTTTCACTGTACACCTATCTTTCTTTTCAGGATAAGGACGGTTGTACCAAACTGATTTTTTTATTTAACAACCGTACACCATTTCAGTATTTTTTCATTTTTTTAGCTGAAATTAGATCCTTTCTATTTTAAAATGAATGGTGCCCAAAATTCGTGCAACTAAAGTTTTTTAAAAAATAGAAAATAATTCCAAAAAGACGTACAACAATTATCTCTTACCCATATCTCTCTACCAAGGAAAACTGAGCTAGTGTTTGTTTAATTTCTTTAGTTCTTTTAAAATCATTATTCACTCAATTTATTCTCAGAAATTAAAGCGGGGCTGCAAGAAAATTACGCCCAATCGTGGTGAGGCAAATTTTCACAGGGTACAAAATGACGCCTCAAAAAGCGGGCAAGTTCACATGATTTTACAAATATATATATATATATATATATATATATATATATATATATATATATATATATATATATATATATACGTGATTGTTTAAATTCGTACATATGTTCTCTGACCAGGTTTTAGATATATATTTTATTACATCTATAATATATATAAAATGCAACGTCTCTCTGTCTGTCTGTCTGTCCGTTAGTGCGCCTATTACTGGAGAACCACTTATCCGATTTACGTAATTTTTGTTTTTTAAACATACATATGTTCTCTGGCCAGGTTATAGGCTATATTTTATTACGATAGGTAGCACAAGGAATGAGCAGTGACGTAAAATAGTGAATGATGTCGGAAATAAGTTTGCCACTAGCGCGTGCCCTTGCAATACACAGCCTAAACCATTAAACATGAAACAATATTATGTAGCAAAGAATATCTGTAATATATAATCTATATATACATAAAATGCAATGTCTCTCTGTCTGTCTGTCTGCCCATTAGTGCGTTTATCACGCGAGAACCACTTATTCGATTTACCTGTCTTTTTTTTAAATTCATACATATATTCTTTGGCCAGGTTATATAATAATAATAATAATAATAATAATAATAAGGGAATACTATGTTAAACAATAATAATTATAATAATGAAAATGGAAGGGTGTTGCGGAGGCGGACCCCTGTCGTACAAACAGCTACAGCAACACCACAACAACAACTACAGACGAACCAAACAACCGCCTCAGTCGAAACTACTCCCGATAGTTTTACCAGATCCGACATTGTAGGTGATGGAAATTGCCTTTTCCGTGCAGTTAGCTTATACTTATATGGCCACCAGAACCATCATGAGAAACTCCGAGAGGTTGCTCTAAGATATTTACAACAAAACTGGTCGGAACTTCACACATTTTCATTAATTGAAGTCGACGATATAAAAGACTTCAATAACTATTATAATTATATGCGGAAAAATGGCACCTATGGAACGAGCCTAGAGATACTTGCCCTCTCGGAAACACAAAATAGCAACTTTCATATCTTCTCAAAACAACGAAGAACAAGACATACAAAAATAACTTTTACGGACAGACCAACAATAATAAGCACGGGAAAATACAACAAAACCATTTACCTTCTACTAACAGGCAACCCAATGTCGGGACACTTTGAGCTTCTGACACCACAAAACACTGAAAACATTCCAGAGAACAACAGACCAATAAAAGAAGCATCGGGCGAGCGACGTAACGGTCGAGGACGTCGCGGGAAATGGCAGCTCGTCCAAAACGATGAAGACCAGGCAACCGAAAATGGACCTGCCAAAAGTGTTGTGTTGGCGACTAAGCCGACACCCACCAAGGCGGGAAAATCACAGCAGCGCATGAGTTGCACCACAGGAATCAACGAACACGCCATGCGTTGCTGTAATGAAAACACAAAACCTGACAAAGAAATCACTGAGAAGAGAATCACTCGCCGCTTGGACCCACCAACATCAATCCCAAGCGCAACCGACGTAGATACGGGACAACACACAACCACCAAAGCCAGGCCAGGGCCCGTATGTATTGCAAGGACAACATGCAACTACCAAGGCTGGAAAACCAAGACAGCGGTTAAAGTGGACGGATGAGATGAATAGGACGGTGATGCGCTGTTACTACACCGCCACCAAACTCGAAACAATAACATCGGGCTACAGACAGCAACTGCACAGACTTTTCTTGACCGAATATCCACATCTGCAATTACTTGTTTCAGAACAGAGAGTAGTAGACCAAAAAAGAGTTATTACCAAGAACAATCGTCTCACACCTCTCGAATTGCAAACCATCAAGGACACAGTGGCTGTTGAACTGAACACAGACCAACCAAACAATAGAAACAATAAAGCAGATTCCGAACCAGCCTCACACACACAACCACCCAGTCGAACACAACAATACCCACCACCCAGGAGGAGCATAACGCAAAATAATATTGCGAGTACCGCGCAACACCATATCACAGACAACAACATGAATCACTCGCCACCCTCAACGACATCCACACAACATCACCCCGAATCACCTCTCATACAAACACTTAAAGCAAAAATGGAGTCACATCTAGCTCGATGGTCACGCACCGACCCCACAACAAGAAATCCCATCCCTCGTTTAATCTTCAGACAGAGCACGCAACCAATCCTCAACACACTAAACAAGCACATAATACCTCAGTATATAACAGACTCAAGCACAATCGAAGACATTCACACAATAATATACGCAGCAGCAATCACCACTCTAACACAAAATAATCAAAAACTCCCTCAACGACAAGGAAACCCCAACAGGACAAAACCAAAATTCAAATGGCAAATAAGAATAGAAAACAAAATCAACAACATCAGGAGAGATCTCGGACATCTTACCCAGTTTATAAGCGGGAACGCGTCCAAACGTGTCACACAGGGGGCAAACAAGATCAAATCTAAGTCTCCCAACAGAACACTGCCAGAAATCCTCGATACCTTGAAACAAAAACTATCTGTATATGCCGCAAGACTCCGTAGATACAAAGAATCAAATGAGAGGAAAGACACCAACAACCTCTTCCGAAGAAGCGAAAAACAGTTCTACGGGAAAACTATGTACAACAGACAGATAGCAGTGACTGAACCACCAAACAAACAAGACCTCACAGATTATTGGAAAAGTATCTGGTCAGAACCCAAACTACACAATAATAACACCCCCTGGATCAAAGCCGAAGAAGACAAACATAAACATGTGACAGAACAAGAAAATACCACATTTAATACACAAGAAATTACAGAAACTATCAAACACACACACAACTGGAAATGTCCTGGAATAGACAATATACAAAACTTCTGGTACAAACAGTTTACCACCACACACGAAGCACTCACACACCAAATCAACAAAGCCATTCTACAACCACACACATTTCCCACTTTCCTCACACAAGGAATAACATACGTTAAACCCAAAAGCTCAGACACCACAAACCCGTCAAACTACCGACCTATCACCTGTCTTCCAACCTATACAAGATCATCACAGCCACAATATCGAAGAAAATAGAACAACACCTAACAGACAACAATATCCTCACAGAAGAGCAGAAGGGATGCAGGAAAAATAGTCGAGGATGCAAAGAGCAGCTGATTATAGATAGCGTGATTATGGGACAAACCAGAAAAGAACACAGAAACCTTCAGATCGGTTACATAGACTATAAAAAGGCCTTCGACTCCATACCCCACAGCTGGTTAATCAGGGCCCTAGAAATCTATAAAATCAACCAACACCTCAGGCAGTTTGTCGCGCAAATTATGAAAACATGGAAAACCAAAATACGTATAGAAACACAAACCGAACGGATCCAAACAGAAGAGCTGTACATCAGACGGGGTATATTTCAGGGAGACTCGCTCAGTGCTCTATGGTTTTGCCTCTGTCTCAATCCACTCTCAAATATACTAAACAGAACAGAGCATGGCTTCAATATCAGACACCAAAAAGAGAATCAACATAAAATAAACCACCTCCTATATATGGACGACATAAAACTCTACGCTGCCACACAAACACAGCTGAAAGAACTCCTCAAAATCACAGAAATATTCACCTTAGATGTCAATATGGAATTTGGTATAAGTAAATGCAAAGTGCTCCACATCAACAAAGGCCAATGGAAGCACCACCATGAGACAGAAACCATCAACAATGAAACGCTCGATAACATGTTCGATAAAGAAACATACAAATATCTAGGCTTCCAACAAAGCACCAAACTCAACCACACTCACATCAAAACAGAGCTCAGAACCGAATTCAAAAACAGACTGACGAAACTTTTGCAAACAAAACTCAACTCTAAGAATCTCACTAAAGCCATCAACACGTTCGCTATACCTATACTCACATATTCATTTGGTATCATCAAATGGTCACAAACAGACATAGAAAATATTCACATCCTTATACGATCTCAATTCACCAAATACAGGAAATTACACCCCAACGCATGCAAAGAAAGACTTACCATCGAGAGGAAGGCAGGAGGAAGAGGAATTATAGACATCAGATCATTACACACAAAACAAATACAAACACTTAGGAAATTCTTTCACAGCAAGCAAACCAGCCTCCACACAGCGACAGTGAAAGCAGACAAAAACTACACACCTCTCGACTTAGCCCGGGCAGACCACTCAGCAGACACACACAGTCACACCCAATTACAACAGGAAAAGATGAAAACGTGGTCAGAGAAAACACTCCACGGAAAAAACACAGATACCACATAGAACAAGACCACGTAAATAAAAAACAATCATACACCTGGTTACGGGATGGGCAGCTATCCCTGAGACTGAAGGCTTCTTACTTGCCATCCAGGATAAAGTCATATTAACCAGAAACTACCAAAAGCATATCATCAAAGACCCGTCTATTGCAGAGGATAGATGTAGGAAATGCCACCAGCAGAAAGAAACGATCGAACACATAACGAGCGGATGTAAAATATTGGCCGGAACGGAGTACACAGCCAGGCATGATTCAGCTGCCAAAGTGGTTCACCAAGCACTAGCCACAACATACAGACTCATAGAAAACACAGATCCCTACTACAAATACACGCCAACATCCATACTTGAAAATGAAGATTACAAGCTCTACTGGGATATCGGTATCCATACAGATAAAACAGTCTCCGCCAGTAGACCCGATATCACTTTTCAGTGCAAAAAAGGAAAAGTCACCTATCTGATTGACATAGCTGTCCCCAACGACACAAACATCCAAGCGAAATACACAGAAAAAATTTCCAAATACACAGACCTTGCAACGGAAATAAAAAAGGCTATGGAGACAGGAAAAAGTCATCATTGTCCCCCTCATTATATCAGCCACAGGCCTTACACCAATAACATTCACACCACATTTAGTGCAATTGGGACTCAACACGGACATACACAGAAACATTCAGAAGTCAGTGATTTTGAAAACATGTAACATTGTCAGGTCATTCCTTAATACGGAATGGTAATAATAGCGTTTGTGCTGACTTGGTTTTGGCCCGTCAGCCAAACATGGAACCACATTGATCAAATGTGAGAAAGAAGAAATTTTTGTAATAATAATATATTAAATAAATAAACAGACTGACGAAACTTTTGCAAACAAAACTCAACTCTAAGAATCTCACTAAGGCCATCAACACGTTCGCTATACCTGTACTCACATATTCATTTGGTATCATCAAATGGTCACAAACAGACATAGAAAATATTCACATCCTTATACGATCTCAGTTCACCAAATACAGGAAATTACACCCCAACGCATGCAAAGAAAGACTTACCATCGAGAGGAAGGCAGGAGGAAGAGGAATTATAGACATCAGATCATTACACACAAAACAAAATACAAACACTTAGGAAATTCTTTCACAGCAAGCAAACCAGCCTCCACACAGCGACAGTGAAAGCAGACAAAAAACTACACACCTCTCGACTTAGCCCGGGCAGACCACTCAGCAGACACACACAGTCACACCCAATTACAACAGGAAAAGATGAAAACGTGGTCAGAAAAAACACTCCACGGAAAACACAGATACCACATAGAACAAGACCACGTAAATAAAAAAACAATCATACACCTGGTTACAGGATGGGCAGCTATTCCCTGAGACTGAAGGCTTCTTACTTGCCATCCAGGATAAAGTCATATTAACCAGAAACTACCAAAAGCATATCATCAAAGACCCGACTATTGCAGAGGACAGATGTAGGAAATGCCACCAGCAGAAAGAAACGATCGAACACATAACGAGCGGATGTAAAATATTGGCCGGAACAGAGTACACAGCCAGGCATGATTCAGCTGCCAAAGTAGTTCACCAAGCACTGGCCACAACATACAAACTCATAGAAAACACAGATCCCTACTACAAATACACGCCAACATCCATACTTGAAAATGAAGATTACAAGCTCTACTGGGACATCGGTATCCATACAGATAAAACAGTCTCCGCCAATAGATCCGATATTACTTTTCAGTGCAAAAAAAAAAGAAAAAGTCACCTATCTAATTGACATAGCTGTCCCCAACGACACAAACATCCAAACGAAATACACAGAGAAAATCTCCAAATACACAGATCTTGCAACGGAAATAAAAAGGCTATGGAAACAAGAAAAAGTCATCATTGTCCCCCTCATTATATCAGCCACAGGCCTTACACCAACAACATTCACACCACACTTAGTACAATTAGGACTCAACACAAACATACACAAAAACATTCAGAAGTCAGTGATTTTGAAAACATGTAACATTGTCAGGTCATTCCTTAATACACAATAGTAATGCGTTTGTGCTGACTTGGTTTGCGCCCGTCAGCCAAACATGGAACCACATTGACCAAATGTGAGAAAGAAAAACGAGAACAATCATAATAATAATAATAGACCAAAAAAGAGTTATTACCAAGAACAATCGTCTCACACCTCTCGAATTGCAAACCATCAAGGACACAGTGGCTGTTGAACTGAACACAGACCAACCAAACAATAGAAACAATAAAGCAGATTCCGAACCAGCCTCACACACACAACCACCCAGTCGAACACAACAAGACCCACCACCCAGGAGGAGCATAACGCAAAATAATATTGCGAGTACCGCGCAACACCATATCACAGACAACAACATGAATCACTCGCCACCCTCAACAACATCCACACAACATCACCCCGAATCACCTCTCATACAAACACTTAAAGTAAAAATGGAGTCACATCTAGCTCGATGGTCAGGCACCGACCCCACAACAAGAAATCCCATCCCTCGTTTAATCTTCAAACAGAGCACGCAACCAATCCTCAACACACTAAACAAGCACATAATACCTCAGTATATAACAGACTTAAGCACAATCGAAGACATTCACACAATAATATACGCAGCAGCAATCACCACTCTAACACAAAATAATCAAAAACTCCCTCAACGACAAGGAAAACCCCAACAGGACAAAACCAAAATTCAAATGGCAAATAAGAATAGAAAACAAAATCAACAACATCAGGAAAGATCTAGGACATCTTACCCAGTTTATAAGCGGGAACGCGTCTAAACGTGTCACACAGGGGGCAAACAAGATCAAATCTAAGTCTCCCAACAGAACACTGCCAGAAATCCTCGATACCTTGAAACAAAAACTATCTGTATATGCCGCAAGACTCCGTAGATACAAAGAATCAAATGAGAGGAAAGACACCAACAACCTCTTCCGAAGAAGCGAAAAACAGTTCTACCGAAAAAACTATGTATAACAAACAGATAGCAGTGACTGAACCACCAAACAAGCAAGAACTCACAGATTATTGGAAAAGTATCTGGTCAGAACCCAAACTACACAATAATAACACCCCCTGGATCAAAGCCGAAGAAGACAAACATAAACATGTGACAGAACAAGAAAATCCCACATTAAATACACAAGAAATTACAGAAACTATCAAACACACACACAACTGGAAATGTCCTGGAATAGACAATATACAAAACTTCTGGTACAAACAGTTTACCACCACACACGAAGCACTCACACACCAAATCAACAAAGCCATTCTACAACCACACACATTTCCCACTTTCCTTACACAAGGAATAACATACGTTAAACCCAAAAGCTCAGACACCACAAACCCGTCAAACTACCGACCTATCACCTGTCTTCCAACCCTATACAAGATCATCACAGCCACAATTTCGAAGAAAATAGAACAACACCTAACGGACAACAATATTCTCACAGAAGAGCAGAAGGGATGCAGGAAAAATAGTCGAGGATGCAAAGAGCAGCTGATTATAGATAGCGTGATTATGGGACAAACCAGAAAAGAACACAGAAACCTTCACATCGGTTACATAGACTATAAAAAAGCCTTCGACTCCATACCCCACAGCTGGTTAATCAGAGCCCTAGAAATCTATAAAATCAACCAACACCTCAGGCAGTTTCTCGCGCAAATTATGAAAACATGGAAAACCAAAATACGCCTAGAAACACAAACCGAACGGATCCAAACAGAAGAGCTGTACATCAGACGGGGTATATTTCAAGGAGACTCGCTCAGTGCTCTATGGTTTTTGCCTCTGTCTCAATCCACTCTCAAATATACTAAACAGAACAGAGCATGGCTTCAATATCAGACACCAAAAAGTGAATCAACATAAAATAAACCACCTCCTATATATGGACGACATAAAAACTCTACGCTGCCACACAAACACAGCTGAAAGAACTCCTCAAAATCACAGAAATATTCACCTTAGATGTCAATATGGAATTTGGTATAAGTAAATGCAAAGTGCTCCACATCAACAAAGGCCAATGGAAGTGCCACCATGAGACAGAGACCATCAACAATGAAACGCTCGATAACATGTTCGACAAAGAAACATACAAATATCTAGGCTTCCAACAAAGCACCAAACTCAACCACACGCACATCAAAACAGAGCTCAGAACCGAATTCAAAAACAGACTGACGAAACTTTTGCAAACAAAACTCAACTCTAAGAATCTCACTAAAGCTATCAACACGTTCGCTATCCCTATACTCACATATTCATTTGGTATCATCAAATGGTCAAAAACAGACATAGAAAATATTCACATCCTTATACGATCTCAATTCACCAAATACAGGAAATTACACCCCAACGCATGCAAAGAAAGACTTACCATCGAGAGGAAGGCAGGAGGAAGAGGAATTATAGACATCAGATCATTACACACAAAACAAATACAAACACTTAGGAAATTCTTTCAGAGCAAGCAAACCAGCCTCCACACAGCGACAGTGAAAGCAGATAAAAACTACACACCTCTCGACTTAGCCCGGGCAGACCACTCAGCAGACACATACAGTCACACCCAATTACAACAGGAAAAGATGAGAACGTGGTCAGAGAAAACACTCCACGGAAAACACAGATACCACATAGAACAAGACCACGTAAATAAAAAACAATCATACACCTGGTTACGGGATGGGCAGCTATTCCCTGAGACTGAAGGCTTCTTACTTGCCATCCAGGATAAAGTCATATTAACCAGAAACTATCAAAAGCATATCATCAAAGACCCGACTATTGCAGAGGACAGATGTAGGAAATGCTTCCAGCAGAAAGAAACGATCGAACACATAACGAGCGGATGTAAAATATTGGCCGGAACGGAGTACACAGCCAGGCATGATTCAGCTGCAAAGTGGTTCACCAAGCACTAGCCACAACATACAAACTCATAGAAAACACAGATCCCTACTACAAATACACGCCAACATCCATACTTGAAAATGAAGATTACAAGCTCTACTGGGACATCGGTATCCATACAGATAAAACAGTCTCCACCAATAGACCCGATATTACTTTTCAGTGCAAAAAAGGAAAAGTCACATATCTGATTGACATAGCTGTCCCCAACGACACAAACATCCAAGCGAAATACACAGAAAAAATTTCCAAATACACTGACCTTGCAACGGAAATAAAAAGGCTATGGAGACAGGAAAAAGTCATCATTGTTCCCCTCATTATATCAGCCACAGGCCTTACACCAATAACATTCACACCACATTTAGTGCAATTGGGACTCAACACAGACATACACAGAAACATTCAAAAGTCAGTGATTTTGAAAACATGTAACATTGTCAGGTCATTCCTTAATACGGAATGGTAAATAGCGTTTGTGCTGACTTGGTTTTGGCCCGTCAGCCAAATATGGAACCACATTGATCAAATGTGAGAAAGAAGAACTTTTTGTAAATAATAATAATAATAATAAGCGCAAATTATGAAAACATGGAAAAAACCAAAATACGCCTAGAAACACAAACCGAACGGATCCAAACAGAAGAGCTGTACATCAGACGGGGTATATTTCAGGGAGACTCGTTCAGTGCTCTATGGTTTTGCCTGTCTCAATCCACTCTCTCAAATATACTAAACAGAACAGAACATGGCTTCAATATCAGACACCAAAAAGTGAATCAACATAAAATAAACCACCTCCTATATATGGACGACATAAAACTCTACGCGGCCACACAAACACAGCTGAAAGAAAACTCCTCAAAATCACAGCAAATATTCACCTTAGATGTCAATATGGAATTTGGTATAAGTAAATGCAAAGTGCTCCACATCAACAAAGGCCAATGGAAGTGCCACCATGAGACAGAAACCATCAACAATGAAACGCTCGATAACATGTTCGATAAAGAAACATACAAATATCTAGACTTCCAACAAAGCACCAAACTCAACCACACTCACATCAAAAACAGAGCTCAGAACGAATTCAAAAAACAGACTGACGAAACTTTTGCAAACAAAACTCAACTCTAAGAATCTCACTAAAGCCATCAACACGTTCGCTATACCTATACTCACATATTCATTTGGTATCATCAAATGGTCACAAACAGACATAGAAAATATTCACATCCTTATACGATCTCAATTCACCAAATACAGGAAATTACACCCCAACGCATGCAAAGAAAGACTTACCATCAAGAGGAAGGCAGGAGGAAGAGGAATTATAGACATCAGATCATTACACACAAAACAAATACAAACACTTAGGAAATTCTTTCACAGCAAGCAAACTAGCCTCCACACAGCGACAGTGAAAGCAGATAAAAACTACACACCTCTCGACTTAGCCCGGGCAGACCACTCAGCAGACACACACAGTCACACCCAATTACAACAGGAAAAGATGAAAACGTGGTCAGAGAAAACACTCCACGGAAAACACAGATACCACATAGAACAAGACCACGTAAATAAAAAACAATCATACACCTGGTTACGGGATGGGCAGCTATTCCCTGAGACTGAAGGCTTCTTACTTGCCATCCAGGATAAAGTCATATTAACCAGAAACTACCAAAAGCATATCATCAAAGACCCGACTATTGCAGAGGACAGATGTAGGAAATGCCACCAGCAGAAAGAAACGATCGAACATATAACGAGCGGATGTAAAATATTGGCCGGAACGGAGTACACAGCCAGGCATGATTCAGCTGCCAAAGTGGTTCACCAAGCACTGGCTACAACATACAGACTCATAGAAAACACAAATCCCTACTACAAATACACGCCAACATCCATACTTGAAAATGAAGATTACAAGCTCTACTGGGATATCGGTATCCATACAGATAAAACAGTCTTCGCCAATAGACCCGATATTACTTTTCAGTGCAAAAAAGGAAAAGTCACCTATCTGATTGACATAGCTGTCCCCAACGACACAAACATCCAAGCGAAATACACAGAAAAAATTTCCAAATACACAGACCTTGCAACGGAAAATAAAAAGGCTATGGAGACAGGAAAAAGTCATCATTGTCCCCCTCATTATATCAGCCACAGGCCTTACACCAATAACATTCACACCACACTTAGTACAATTAGGACTCAACACAAACATACACAAAAACATTCAGAAGTCAGTGATTTTGAAAACATGTAACATTGTCAGGTCATTCCTTAATACACAATGGTAATGCGTCTGTGCTGACTTGGTTTGCGCCCGTCAGCCAAACATGGAACCACATTGACTAAATGTGAGAAAGAAGAACTTTTTTGTAATAATAATAATAATAATCTATATCTATAATATATATAAAATGCAAGTTTGTCTGTCTGTCCGTTAATGCGCTATATCCCTCGAGAACCACTTATCAGATTTACGTGATTTTTTTAAATTCATACATATGTTCTCTGACCAGGTTATAGGTATATATTTTATTACATCTATAATATATATAAAATGCAACGTATCTCTGTCTGTCTGTCTGTACGTTAGTGCGCTTATCGCTGGAGAACCACTTATCCGATTTTCGTACTTTTTTTTTTAAAACATACATATGTTCTCCGGCCAGGTTATAGGCTATATTTTATTACGATAGGTAGCATAAGGAATGAGCAGTGACAATAATAGTAAATGAAGTCGGACCAAAGTTTGCCGCTAGCGTGTTCTCTTGCAATACACAGTCCAAACCATTAAATATGGAACAATATTATGTAGCAGAGAATATCTATAATATATATAAAATGCAATGTCTCTCTGTCCGTCTGTCTGTCTGTCTGTCTGTCCGTCCGTTAGTGCGCTTATCACTGGAGAACCACTTATCCGATTTACGTGGTTTTTTTATAAACATACGTATGTTCTCTGGCCAGGTTATAGGATATATTTTATTACGTTAGGTGACATAAGGAATAAGCAGTGATGATAATAGTGAATCAAGTCGGAGAAATGTTTGCCGCTAGCGCATTCTCTTGCAATACACTCCCTAAAATCATTAAATATGGAACAATATCATGTAGCAAAGAATAAAAATATATATAAAATGCAACGTCTCTCTGTCTTTCTGTCTGTCCGTTAGTGCGCTTATCACTCGAGAACCACTTATCCGATTTACCATGTTTTCATAAATTTATACATATGTTCTATATAATTCCGATATAAGCCTAGATAATGGGAGATAAGGTGAGATAATGGGAGATAAGGAGAAATAATGGGAGATAAGTCGAGATAAGCCTCAATAATGGGAGATAAGTTGAGATAATGGGAGATTAAGGATAAATAATGGGGAGATAAGGAGAAATAATGGGAGAATAAGCAGAGATAAGTCTAGATAATGCGAGTTATGGTGAGATAATGAGAGATAAGGAGTAAAAATAATGGAAGATAAAGGAGAAATAATGGAGATAAGGAGAAAATAATGGGAGATGAGCAGAGATAAGCCTAGATAATGGAAATTATGTAGAGATAATGGGAGATAAGACAAATATTGGGAGATAAGGGGAAATAATGGGAGATATTTTATTACGTTGGGTAACATAAGAAATAAGCAGTGACGATAGTAGTGAATCAAGTCCACGCGAAGCGGAGCCGCGGGCCCCGGCTAGTATATAACATATATATAAGAGTTTACTAAGCATTTTTTTTCATTTTGTCCACATGCATTTTAAACTTTTTATTTTAATACCATGTGCATTTTTATTAAACGGGTTTTTTTGTTGCTAAGAATTAACAATAAAACTACTTAATTACTTTGTTAACTGTCACCAAATATATTTTGTAAAGATTTTACAATTGCGTTATCGCGAGTTCGTAGTACAACTATATTGTTAAACGCTTTAACCAAGACTAAAAATAGATTTTGGTATTTTATGTTTATATGATGAACAGATGTGGGTCTATTATATGTTTAAAAACAGTTGGAACAGAACAGAATTTGTTACCTCTAAATGACTATTCAATAAATTTATATTATGGTCCTTTGAATGTCTGTAAATTTCTATGGATTCTAAGAAAATTGAGAGTTTTGAGGAGTCAAAGGAAACATAAATATAAAATTTACTGAATAGTCAATTAGACGTAAGCAAATTCTGTTCTGTTCCAACTGTTTTAACACATAAACATATGACGAACAGATGTGAGTTCGTCATATAAACATAAAATATCAAAAAATCTGTTTTTAGTCTTAGTTAATGCGTATGCCAATGTAGTTTGTACAAACGAAATCGCGATAACACAATTTGTAAAATCTTTACAAATATATTTAGTAACAGCTAAACAAAGTAATTAAGTAGTTTTATTGTTAAAATGTACTGTCACCAAGTAACGCAGCAATCAATCACTCTTGTTAAGAATTAAGTTGTTCTCTATCTTTCTGTTTAATTTAATTTTTTGTCGTATTGTTTAAATAACAGAACTGGATCATTTTGAACACTTGAAAACTATTATCGTTTTTTAAATAATTTTCACGCTTAGGAGCACCTTACTTTACGCTTACTAATAATATTGTAATTAAGCGTGATAATTGAGTTACTTTTACCATTTAATTCTTAATCTGTAATAGCGAAATAACCGATTCTAGCGCAAGTGGGACTTGCGCAATTAGTGTTCTGTACTGTGATTGCTTTCAAAATGAAAACAAATTATTACGCAGGAATAAAATGATCAGTGACTTCATAAAAAACACACCCTAAATGACTTTTTAATAAAAGAATTAAAAACCCAGATTACAAACATATCTAGTCAGATACTGCTCAGCAGACTAATCAGACCAACCAGAATAAGACAATTCCTGACAATTATATATCTTAAGATCTAATATGTATTTTCACGTCTTTTCTTAGTCGATAATGTTATAATAGTTTTATAGCATCTAAGCTGTCTAATATTCAACAAATTCATCTATCTCAATCTAGAATCTAGTGTAGGGGTGCTCAAACTTGAACTGCTGGCGATCTACCCTCAATAATTGTTAGAGTACGATCGATCGACTCTGAGAGGCTGCAAGTAAGTGTGATGCAGGATTGTCGTCTAGGTAGGGTGTATCGTGGCATAGATATTAGTTTTTCCCGCACAATATGCATTTTTTTAGTCAAGGTAAGTGTAGGTCTGCTCTAAAATGTCAATGAAAAAACTCATAATTATTTAAAATTGCGAGGTTATTGGTTCTACAAAACAAAACGAGTTCTAGTGTCTAAACTTAACTAAAGAGTGACTTTGGATGTTGAAGCGTGGCACTGCATGTCCTCAGCATACTTTTCATAAGATGGTACGTAATTACCGAGTGCTAATCGCAAACATGATGACATATGTTCGTCAGTTAGTCGATTGCGATATTTTGACTTAATTATCTTCATTTCAGAAAATGCAGACTCGCACAAGTAAGTTGATCCGAACATTGCCGTCAGTTGAAGGGCGATTTGCCTTAGATTCGGATATTTATCTTCAGATATAAAACACCAGAATTTTGTATCAGATGCTGTGGCTTTGAGATGATATCTGATATAATCTGCACTAACTCATTTTCAAACAGAACATGAGTCCATATTAAACTGACTTGCTATTTCAGTAGCTAATTCTCAATGTTTTTACAGAAACAAAAAAGGGTAACTCATAAAATGATGCGGATATTGCCAATTTACTGAAATCATAAAAACGTATTCGAATTGCCCAAATATATTTGATAATTCTGCCTCATAAATATCATAATTCAACTGAAGAATCCTTGCTTTCAAATGACGAAAATTTTTCAGATCTCTTTCTTTTCAGTTGATCTATCATAAGTTGCAATTTACTTTTGAATGCGTTTATTGCGCTAATCATCTCAATAATAGTTTTTTCCTATACCTTGAAGCTACAAATTAATGGTGTTTCAAAACCATTGTGATGTCTGTCAAAAAATGCCAAATCAGTCAGCCATCAATCTGAGTGTCATCACTCTCTTTCGTCCAGAAAAGCTGTTATTTCGGGCTTACTATGGTTCTGTGAAGAACCATTCTTAGGTATATTTCCACCTGACGGCCGTCTGGAAGAACTGTTAAGAGTGCCTCGCTAGTCGTCAGCCTAGATGTCAGTGACTCATGTCCCTCTAAATCAATAGTCCTTCTGTTCCAGCAACTCCCTATCTTCCACACTTCAGGATAGACTACTTCGAGCCACCCCCAGTCGAGTTCGCCCATACGATCTCAAGCTGGCCATCCTGCCTAGAATCCATCTCACCCCACAACTCTTTTAGCTCGCACAACTGCCCCACCTAATCTCACTCCATGTTTAAGAACCTTGTTGACCCACAAAACTTTGTTTGAAGTATAATGGAAAGGAAGCGGAGAAAAATGAAGGGAAATCATTTAATTAGGTCGACAAAACATTGCCACAAAACCGCTTTTCGATTCCAAGTTGCATAGCTGTTGCTCCATCGGTTGTAATGCCCACCACATAGTTTATATAGTGTTTGCTTGTAGTTTTTGTTACAAACTTGAAGAAAACTTACATATATATCTTCGCCACGGGTTTTGTTTGTCCTTTCAGAGGAATCATTTGCAAAAAAACCATCTTCCTTAGTCAATTTGTCATTTAATACCATTTCGCAAATAATAAATACACAGCTGGGCATGTGTCTGTCATATCGTTGGATTCGTCGAAATGTAAA
>JAHKBH010003305.1:0-11318 GCA_019049505.1 Pachyrhynchus sulphureomaculatus
TTGTGCCTACTAGAAACTATTTTGTTGATTTGTACTGTAATGATCCTTTTACACGGTCATATCAGTCCTCAGTTCAGTTTCAGTTTCAGCCGAACTCTCCGTTTTTTCCTATTTGTTGTAAAAAGGAAAAACTGAAAACCGAACTGAAACGGAGACTGACACCTGACGGTATGGGGTTCTTTTCTTCCACCCTTTCTTCAATGCCACAGCTAAGGCTACTGCAGTGAGATAGTCTTCATACCTGAGCGAGGTTACACACTTTTGGACGCGACTGAACGCGAAACACACATAAAACTTTGAAAGTGTAACTCGGACGGTGTAAAAACAAACCTCCTTCCGAACTGAAATGAAACGAAAACTAAAACTGAGACGGAACTAAGAACTGATATGACCGTGTAAAAGGACCATTATAAATAAAAAATTTTAAAAAGTTTTTTTACCTCATTTTCTGAATATTTTAGTCTTGGCGATATATCCCTAAAGATCAAACTCAAAATTTTGACTCTTACATGTTTCCAAAAGGAAATGTCATTTTATAATCGTTTTAGACGATTTAGTTAAAAAAGAAATTTTTTTAAAGCAAAAACAATCATTTGCCAATTTTAGGGTAAAATGGATTTCCAAGCAGTATCCAAAAAATTCCAAAAATCATGAAAATTTTACGGCATTTGCCTTTACTAAAATGTTTATCATAAAAAAGTTAAATTTATGGCTAAATCTAAATTTTTTGCTACTACCAATAAAAAAACCTTACCTGATTAAACTATTATTATTAAGCTATTATAACACATTCCGTCTTAGTAATAAACACTAAACACTGCACTTCTTTCCACAACACTCGAATTTATCAAAAAATCCACTCGCGTCGTTATTAAAACCGAAACATTAAAAAAATTAAATATGGATGTCTTCATCAAAATATTAATAAAAATGCGCGTTACATTGCCCAAACAAATGTTTAAAAAGGTCGTTACAAGCACACTAGATGTTGATCACTAATGAATCTAATAATGGCTTTAGAGTCGTAGAAACATCACCGCGCACACCATTCGAAATGTGAAGGAAGCAAAAAAGAGTTGATTTATTGGAACAGCGGTTATGTATCGAAGTAAACAAAAATTATATTTTTTATCGTTTTACCCTGCGTCCCAAAAAAAAACTACAATAAAAGGTAAACAATGGTTTTCAAGGAAAGGTGAAGGATAAACAGATATACAAAAAAATACCTGCCTTTTACGGGAGACATGTGTTTTCTTAAGTATTTTTTTTATGCTGAATCTAAAAAAGTCTTAAAAACGGTGAGGATTTTTTCAGAAAACACACTTAAAGTTGCCAGAAAACTATTAAACTGAAAAAATACATTTTAATAAATGATGTAAAACTGTATAGTCATTAAAATTATGGAATAAAATTGTTATTTCGGACATCTTTAAATGTTCTAAATCTATATCTATATCTATAATATATATAAAATACAACGTCTCTCTGTCTGTCTGTCTATCCGCCCGTTAGTGCGCTTATCACTGGAGAAACACTTATCCGATTTACGCGCTTTTTTTTAAAACATACATATATTCTCTGGACAGGTTATCTACAATGTATACAAAATGCAACGTCTCTCTGTCTGTCTGTCTGTCCGTTAGTTCGCGTATCACTGGAGAACCACTTATCCGATTTACGTACTTTTTTTAAAAAAAACATACATATGTTCTCTGGCCAGGTTATAGGCTATATATTAGTACGATAGGTAGCATAAGGAATGAGTAGTGACGATAATGGTGAATGAAGTCAGAAAAAAGTCTGCCGCTAGCGCGTTTCCTTACAAACCTAAACCATTAAATATAGAACAATATTATGTAGCAGAGAATATCTATAATCTATAATATAAATTTAAAATGCAATGTTTCTTTGTCTGTGTGTCTATCCATTAGTGCCTTTATCATGCGAGGACCGCTTATCCGTTTTACGTGTCTTTTTTAAAATTCATACATATATTCTTTAGCCAGGTTATATAATAATAATAATCTATCTATGATATATCTATATCTATAATATATATAAAATGCAACGTCTCTCTGTCTGTCTGTCTGTGTGTCCATTAGTGCGCTTATCCCCCCAGAACCACTTATCCGATTTACGTGATTTTTTAAATTTATACATATGTTCTCGTACCTCTCAACGTATCTCTGTCTGTCTATCATTGGAGAACCACTTATCCGATTTACGTACTTTTTTTTTTTAAAACATACATATGTTCTCTGGCCAGGCTATAGGGATATATTTTATTGCGTTAGGTAACATAAAGAATAAGCAGTGACGATAATAGTGAGTTAAGTCGGAAAAAAGGATACCGTTAACGCGTTCTCTTGTAATACACTGCCTAAACCATTAAATATGGAACAATATCATATTGCAAAGAATATAATATATATAAAATGTAACGTCTCTCTGTCCGTTAGTGCGCTTATCACTTGAGAATCACTTATCCGATTTACGTGTTTTTATAAATTTATACATATGTTCTATATAATTCGATATAAACCTAGATAATGGGAGATAAGGTGAGATAATGAGAGATAAGTATAAATAATGGGAGATAAGCAAAAATAATGGGAGATAAGCAGAGATAAGTCTAGATAATGAGAGTTATGGTGAGATAATGGGAGATAAGGAGAAATAATGGGAGATAAGGAGAACTATTGAGAGATAAGTCGAGATAAGCCTAGATAATGGGAGATAAGATGAGAGAATGGGAGATAAGGGGAAATAATGGGAGACAAAAAGAAATAATGGGAGATGAGCAGAATGGAAAACATAATGAAAATTATGTGGAGATAATGGGAGATAAGGAGAAATAATGAAAGATAAGGGGAAATAAAGGCGGATATTTTATTATGTTAGGTAACATAAGGAATAAGCAGTGACGATAGTAGTCAATCAAGTTCACGCGAGCGGAGCCGCGGGCACTGCTAGTAGGCTATATTTTATTACGTTAGGAATAAGCAGTAACGATAATAGTGGATCAAGTCGGAAAAAGTTTGCTGCTAGCATGTTCTGTTGCAATACACTCCCTAAACCATTAAATATGGAACAATATCATGTAGCAAGGAATATTTATATTATATATAAATTGAAACGTCTCTCTGTCTATCTGCTAGTGCGCTTATCACTCGAAAAAACCACTTATCTGATTTATGTGTTTTTTTTAATTTATACATTTATTCTCTAGACAGGTTATTTATAATCATATATATATATATATATATATATATATATATATATATATATATATATATATATATATATATATACATATATATATATATATATATATATATATATATATATATATATATATATATATATATATATATATATATATATATATATATATATTTTACGGTTCTCTTTGATCCTGGGCTTCACAGATTCCTTCCATTTTATCTGGGTCATTTTGTGCACCTAGTGATTACTGCCTTCCTTCCATTGACAGTACCTTGCGTCACCCCTCTAACACCTCTTGGTGCCTCCAGTCTTCATTGGTTTTTGTAAACAAACTATTCCTCCAATCAGATTCCAACAAGAAATTAATAAATTAATAATTATTTCATTAGATAATCTTCTTCTCTGTTGCTCCCATTATTGTCTCTCTCTCTCTCGCTCCCTCGCTCACCATTTACCTATAATTAGGTTATGATTTATCCTTCCTCTATCACATACCGGGTTTTTCTGGTCGCTTAATTGGCTGTCTCCTTCCCACTTAGGGTCCAATATTTGCACTTCCTTTTCTATCGGTTCCTTCCTGGTGTCGACCCCCGCATTCTGGTTAATTGAGTTTTCTTGACTAAACCCCTTATCTCTGTCGGGCAGCTGTCTCCTGTCGTTCTTCTCATTTTTCCTAAATGGCGGTGGATATATGTGATGGTCACAGGTGAAATAATTAACAATGTTCTCAACATCCAAGGCTCCCAATTACATCCATGTTTTAAATTTGGTTTTTGGAATTTTGTCTACAGTGTTTTTAGTCTGTATTTTATATATTTTATGGATTAACCAACTTTTATATGTAACAACTTTTGTATGTATAACCTATGGTCATTCAGGCTAACGAAATCTTTGCACTTCTCATGTGAGTTTTTTTAACTTATTATGACTAATATCTTATTCTTGTTCTACACTAATTTTATTTATTATAACAACCTAATGATAACATCATTAATTTAAAGTTGTCCCAGACACGATCAGTGAATACGCTTTGTTCTTCTTTTCAGTTCTGCCCTGAAGAAGGTCCCAATCCAGGACCGAAATATTGGTTTAATGAAAATTGTGTAATCTCTTATCACGCCCTTCTTGCCGAGTTCCCCAACTAAGATTGTATTTTTAATAATTTTGGTAGATACGGCAATTTTTTGCTTTCTTTCTTTATTCTATATATATATATATATATATATATATATATATATATATATATATATATATATATAAAAAATGCAACGTCTCTCTGTCTGTCTGTCCGTTAGTGCGCTTATCACTTGAGAACCACTTATCCGATTTACGTGTTTTTATAAATTTATACATATGTTCTATATAATTCGATATAAACCTAGATAATGGGAGATAAGGTGAGATAATGGGAGATAAGTATAAATAATGGGAGATAAGCAAAAATAATGGGAGATAAGCAAAGATAAGTCTAGATAATGGGAGTTATGGTGAGATAATGGGAGATAAGGAGAAATAATGGGAGATAAGGAGAACTATTGAGAGAGAGTTAGTGCACTTATCACTGGAGAACCACTTATCTGATTTACGTGTTTTTTTTTAATTCACACATTTGTTCTCTGGCCAGATTATCTATAAGCTTCTATCTATATCATATATAAAATGCAACGTCTCTCTATCTGTCTGTCTGTTCGTTAATAGGCTGATCACTCAAGAACCACTTATCCGATTTACGTGTTTTTTTTTTTAAACATACTTATATTCTCTGGCCAGGTTATAGGATATATATATATATATATATATATATATATATATATATATATATATATATAATGCAACGTCTCTCAGTCTGTCTATTTATTCGTTAGTGCGCTTATCACTCGAGAACCACTTATTAGATTTACGTGTTTTTTTTATAAAATACATATATTTTCTGGCCAGGTTATAGGATATATTTTATGACTTTAGGTAACATAAGGAATAAGCAGTGACTGACGATAATAGTGAAGCGAGCGGAGCCGCGTGCACGGCTGGTTTATCATAAAGACTTAAAAATAGTAGGTTTTAGTGTAGATGTTTAACAAAAAAAACACGCACTTTTTACTAAGCTACGTAGCAAAATGTTCTTTAAAATAAATATGTGCAATAGCTAAATTTAAAAATTATTTTTAACTTTTACTAATATTGAACAAGACTGTTATTTCCAGTGTTTTTTAAAGTTCTTAATCCTGACTTGACATCAAAAAATAAAATTTTATATTCGGTTTCAACAAAAAACTTACAAGGGTGCTATGTGATTGTTAAAATGCTTTTTTAAATAAATAAATGCAATGAAATGTTAGTTTTGTTCGATATTAATGAAAATTAAAAACAATTTTTTAATTTAGCGCTTGCACATATTTATTTTAAGCAACATTTTGCTACGTAGCTTATTTAAAGGTGGTGTATGCGTGTTTTTTTGTTAAACATGAATACTAAAACCTAATATTTTAAAGTTTTTATGGTAAATGTTATTTCAGAACATTTAAAGATATCCAAAAGAATAGTTTTATTCTATAATTTTAATTATGTTATAGTTTTCTAGCAGATTTAAGTATATCTTCTGAAATAACGTCACGGTGGATATCGTTTTTTTAAAGATTTTTTTGGATTCAGCATAAAAAAAATCTCATTTAAAAGATTTTTTTTCTTGTATACATGTGTGAATATTGCAGCTTTAGATAAAAATCATCGGCCAAGTGCTCGGACTTGCGTAATTAGTGTTCCGTACGTTAATTGCGTTTAAGATAAAAAAAATTTATTACGGAAGTATAAAATTATTGAACTTCACAAAACACACTCCAAATGAGTTTTCAACAAAGTTTTTTTCCGATCTTTGTTGATAACTGATGACCTTGAAATTCTCGTTTTTTGTATATACCAGATGAATTATTAAAGGTAGTGCACTCGTGATAATTTTCGTTCAATCTGCACCCTGTGAAGAAAATTCTTTGATCAGTACTTTTCAAGATAAGGGCAATTTTTTAAAAATAATACAAAGAAAAGTGGGCGCAAGTATTACATGTCATATATTTCTGAACTAGTGTCTTCACAAGCTTTAATTTGACACACCAGTCGATCACCTGACAAAAAAATTTTTGGTTCACTTCCGATTTCAGCCCCCCCCCCCAAAAAAAAACTAACTCTTTAAGTTAAAATTTAACTTTCAAAACTACACGGTTCTGACGGTGCACCAATTCCTATATTAGTGCCAAATTTTAACTTACTATGTCAGAAAGAGAAAATCGGGTGTGGCTGCCGGTCAGACACCGAAGTGATCTTTTGATTGTTCCGTACAGAACAATAAAAAAACTGTTGGTGATTATTTTTGTTAGTATAGTAGTTTGTCGGTTATATAACACTGATCTTCAGTATCAGGTTACGTTTAGTAAACCAAAAAAGTAAAATTTCTTTAATTTCTAATAAAATAAAATAAGAAATTGAAGAGGTGGATTCCAAAAACGCCTAAGTCAAAGAAGTTCATTTTTCAGGAATCGAATTTTTTAAATTTTATGTTGATTTTGATAATGTCAAGTAAGAAGATCATACAAACTGACTTTTTGGAATCCGCTTCTTCAATTGTCAATTTTAGGCATGTCAATATTGCAACAATCCAGGCTATTATCTGAATTAAGCTGAATTGTTTTTGATATGTGTATCAGGTACAACCATTGGCGTACATGTTGAAAATTATAATTCTTCAGAGTCCAATTTCTCGTTAGTTATAGTGAAGTGGTATTGATCATAATTTTTTGCAGTTCCACTTGACACAAGGGTTTAAATATATTAAGCGATATTTATAACCCTCTGTATATATATATATATATATATATATATATATATATATATATATATATATGTATATATATATATATATATATATATATATATATATATATATATATATATATATAAACTCCTGGACAAAATTAAACGCAACAATCTGAAAATTAATTTATCTTTTTCTTATGTCAGTTTTAAAGTTTATCGAGTATTTGAATAGTAGGCTATGCATATTTTTTTGTTTCGTTGTTCATGACGTTTAGATTTACAGTTTTAAAGAATTTTTTAGAAGATAAACAATTTTCTGTAATAATGCGATAGATTTTCTTTAAAAGTACGCTTATAAATTGTTCCCTTTTTCAAAGTAATACGTTTTTCTGGTAGACTGTTTTATTTTTGACTCCGAAGAATTAGAAAAATGAATCGAACAAGGAATTTAACTGAACACGAGGTAGTGCGAGCCTCAGTTTTATTGGACGAGGGATATTGTCAGAGTTATGTTGCCAATTTGTTAGGCAAACATCGTTCCACAATAAGTCGTATGGTAAGACGCTTGAATGAAGTAGCAACTTATTCTAGAAGGCTAGGGCAAGGGCGAAAACGATGCACTAGCGACCTAGATGAACGTTTTATAAGACAATATGCTTTAAGAAACAGGACTGTTACTAGTTCTACAATAAGAAACGAACTCGAAGCTGTTGGCAATGTCACAATTTGTTCTAAAACAGTTAGAAGACGGTTAAATGAAGCTGGATTAAACAGTAGGAGACCAGCCACTGCGCCCTTGCTTACTAGAGAGAACAGAGTTGCCAGGTTACGTTTTGCTCGAAATCACGAAAACTGGTCTGTGGATGATTGGAAAAAGTTTTCTACACAGATGAAACTAGGGTTAGTCTAAAACCTCCAGATGGTCGTCAGCGAGTATGGCGAAGACCAGGAGAGAGGTTCCATTCGGCGGTGACTCTGTTATGTTCTGGGATGGCATCTGCTTTGATGCTCGCACAGAGTTAGTTCCTGTCCGTACGAGATCCATGAATGCTGACTACTATCTTGAGAATATTGTAATAGAACATGTGATGCCTTTCGGTCATTTTGTGGGTCCCAATTTCCTGTTTATGCAAGACAACGCTCGACCTCACGTGGCTAGGGATGTACTCGATTATCTTAATCAAGTTGATATACCGAATATGCAATGGCCACCAAAAAGCCCGGATCTGAATCCGATAGAACATGTATGGGATCACCCTAAGAAAAATGTGAAACGTCATATACCTGCACCTAGAAACCTGAGGGAACTTGAAAATGCAGTTATCACAGAATGGGAGCAAATTCCTCAAGATTTTATCCAGAATTTAATTAGAAGCATGCCTAAGCGCATAAACGCTGTCATCTGAAGTATAGAAGGCAACACACGCTACTAGTGTCCCAGTTACACCATTAATTTTGCTACTAGTGTACAGTTTGTTTTTTTCATTATTACATAATTTCAACGATTTCGTTATTAGGGCTTAAGAATAATTTTAATTCGAATCTTATAGAGAAATTTGGTAACTAATTCACGAATAAGTTTTTTATAACTTTTAGAGTAACCAATGTTCATAAAAAATTATTAAAATTAATTCATTGTATGATTTAATATATTGTTGCGTTAATTTTGTCCAGGGAGTGTATATATATATATATATATATATATATATATATATATATATATATATATATATATATATATATATATATATATATATAGGCTGGGATAGCTCCTAATATAATTGAAGAGAGAGCAATGAAGGATCTACGTAGTTTTTAAGGAACTATATTTTTATTCGAAACTTTCTAGCTATCGTCCATTCAGGAAATCTGAAATGTGCAAACATTCTGGAGTAGAAAGATGTAATTTAGGGAATTAAACGTACTTACAGAATATTTACAGCATTGCTCTTCCCGGAGAAAGTTTGTTATACATTTCTCGTTTCCAAGACAAGATGTAAGATGTGACCATAAAACAGGTTAAAAAGTGAAAAATTTTACAAAAACTTACTAAGCCTCAATTTGAGGTGTCACATATTAAAATAATTAAAAGTTAACTACTCTAAAATTAACATAATACACTATAGTTGAACTGGAAAGACACCACAAAGAACGCCAGAAAAATGTGGTACAGGAAGATCATTTTTGTTTCCCGCCAGTAATTATCAAAAGGTTGACATTTGTTTAGTGATATTTCTGGGGATTTTTTAAAAATTAGTTATTAGAAGACATGGTTGCCAATATATATATCTTGGTATTGTCTTGAGCTTTATATGGTCTAGAATTTTAGTTATTTGTTAAAAAATACTTATTCCCTATTTTTCCTTTGCCTCACTCTATTTGTGTTTTTTTTTTGTGTAACTTTGGGAAAGTAAGTAAGTGTAAATGGAACTCAGTCCTTCAAGATCTTTTTTATTGTTAAGACAGTTATTACAGTGTTTTATATGACACATCTCTAAGAAACTGCGTTTAAACCAATTATTTTCGGTTATCTAGGACAAAACAGTCATTGTACCGGACTTTATGGTCTTTAGTGTTAACATGTAAACTCCGGCTGGTGGCATTTGGTTTGTGTTTACAGTCACTTTTATGTAACGCAAGTCGTTTTGATAGTTTCTGTGAAGTCTGTCCTATGTAAATAGAGT
Source organism: Pachyrhynchus sulphureomaculatus (assembly GCA_019049505.1). Classification (NCBI taxonomy): domain Eukaryota; kingdom Metazoa; phylum Arthropoda; class Insecta; order Coleoptera; family Curculionidae; genus Pachyrhynchus; species Pachyrhynchus sulphureomaculatus. The sequence continues at coordinate 9,717 of JAHKBH010003305.1, forward strand.
TGCATTCACACTAATCCCGTAAACAACATGAGATCTCTGCAAAGTTTTTGTTTTATCTTTAAGGTTAAAATGCTGCCAAGCTTTTTAACGTTATAATTTGCTATTCTTATATGCATGTCTTTGAAGAGTCTTGCAATCAATTGTGAGAGACCTTTAATATACTGGAGTTTTCCAAAATGAAATTCAGGGTTGATGTCATTATTATTATTGGGATGGTTACTTGGTGGTGTATTTGCATTAAGTAACTTATGCACAATTGACAAAGGGTAATTATTATCTACTAAAATCTATTGTAACAAGCCAATATTTTTTCTTTGAGTGTGGGTGACATGTCCTAGTTATTCTATTCCTCAAAGCAATAACTGTGTTTATCTTTTGTTTAAGTGGGTGATACGAATGATAGGGTATATATCTCCAGAGCTGGATTTTTTTCTATACCAATCCAACTTAATCACGTTGTTTTCTGATCTAATTACTCTAGTATCCAAAAAGGGGACAGAGTTGTCTACCTTTTCTTCAACAGTAAATTGCAACAAATTGTCAAAAGAATTAAAGATAGTGAGTGTATATGAACCGAGTCTTGAGGAAAAGAAACCAATAGGTCATCGACATATTGATAAAGGAAAGGAAATTGAAAATTAACTCTTTCCCTAATATAATAAAGCAATTTATTCATAACCACCTCAGCCAAGATAGGGGAAACTGAACCCCCCATGGGGACACGGACCTTTTGTCTGTAAAAATTCATTATTAAAAGAAAAGAAGGTATTATTATATAAGTACGTGATTATCTCTAAGAAAAACTGTTTTGAGATGTTGGACATGGGAAAATAGGGAATAAGTCTTGGAAACGAGAAATGTATAACAAACTGTCTCCGGGAAGAGCAATGCTGTAAATATTCTCTAAGTACGTTTAATTCCCTAAATTACAACTTTCTACTCCAGAATGTTTGCACATTTCAGATTTCCTGAAGAAGTCCACATACACGGACGATAGCTAGAAAGTTCGAATAAAAATTCAGTTCCTTAGAGCTACTTAGATCTTTCATTGCTCTCTCTTCAATTATATTAGGAGTTATCCCAGCCTTTAAACTATCACTTAGTGTTACCAGTGCTCCGTTACTGTCCGTCTCCTATTATATATATATATATATATATATATATATATTATATATATATATATATATATATAACACATGGGCTGAAAAAGTCCCGGGCCTAACACATAGATGGCGCTAGTTTTATTGCAGTCACCTTTTTTTCAGTTAATACTAACCTTCAAAAGACAGCTGTTAAAATTTCATGACATTCTATTTATTAGTTTGTGAGTTATTGTGCTAAGAGTGACGCTACTTTTGTTATTTTTCAAAACAATGGATCAAAAACAATTTCGTGTTTTAATTTTACACTGCTTCTTGATGGGAAAAAATACCGTTCAAGCGAAGCAATGGCTTTGAAAAGTGTTATGGGGACTCCGCTCCATCAGAAACAACAATAAAACGTTGGTTTGCTGACTTCAAACGTGGTCGTAGAGACACCGATGATGCAGAACGCAGTGGACGTCCAAAATGAGGCGGTAACCAGAAAACATCAAAAAAAATC
>JAHKBH010003306.1:0-24972 GCA_019049505.1 Pachyrhynchus sulphureomaculatus
GAAAATATAAAGAAAATAAAAGATACATGTCAGAATGACCTAACTAGAACATGCATGTTTAGCTCCATATCAGAGCTCATCAGTCAGCGTAGGTGAAGAGGCAAATCGCAAACAGATAGTAACAGCAGGAGAGATTTATAAAGCATACACGCAAAAATGCCAGTAGCTAGCAAACATCAGCGTCGGGAAACGGGAAAACTGCTGACCCCGGTATAGGGATCCCTTTAGCACTGCACCGTGCACCTTCACAACTTTGTGATTTTTTAGAACCCCGGATTTCAAAGTTGTGACAGTGTCACACCGGATCGCGCTAAGATCGGTTGGCGATTTACATTTTTGTGTGTCTCTTTTAAAAGGCTCTCCTAGTTTCCAAGTAATAAACCATCCGAAATTTGGAAAACAATAAAAACTCCGGATGATTTTTACAAAAAATAATATAAACCTTTAAGATTTTATTACGTGAGTATACGATAGTTTCCGAGATGACCATCTTTAATTTGGAATACACTTTATGCAAGTATACCGATCAAGAACCATGCATTACACAAAAATAAGGAAAATGCATACGAATACAAATCATATATGACAAGTAAAAATACTGCTAGTTTCTAGCACATTTCTTTTCAGTATACCATAAAAAACCGAGTAGAAGAATGAAAATACCCGTATAAATATATATCCGCAAGACACATTCTTCATTTTAAGGTTAGTCCGCTTACATTAGCGCCAGCAAGTAGTTCGTGGTTGGAATATTAAATTTACACTTTCATGCCGTATAAATCATACAAGATGTATGTATTTGGTGTTAAATTTAGCGGATGTACCATTGTTTATACTAGATTAGATCTGATTCATAGCTTACATTAGGGATTATATGCCGTTCCGAATCTTTAGCTACCGTAAAAATATTTTATTTCTTAATTAAAATTTTAAATAAATATATATATATATATATATATATATATATATATATATATATAGGGTTTTGAAATCGATGTGCCTAAGTACAAAAAATACTGCTTAGAAACTGCTCGGTTGTTTGTAGAATTGTACCCATGGTTTTACATGCCTACAACTGTGCATAAATTGTTGATTCACAGTGCACAAATTATTGAGTCATCGCTTTTGCCAATTGGACAAATGTCCGAGGAAGCCCAAGAGTCTTGCAATAAATTAATCAAAAAAAATATCGGCAAGACTTTGCGCGCAAACAAGACGAATTGAAAATATGCAAGACGTTTTTTTCGCCACTTTTGGTATCCTCGGACCCACTAATATCTGGCGTACGTAAATTACCAATTCGAAAATTGAAAGCGTTAGATCCTCAAGCGATTGAATTACTCAAACCGCCAAGTATCAATTCGCAAATTGAATTTCCAATATGTCAAAGCTCTGATTCAGAGTATTAAGTGGTTTTTGAATAAAATTTGTACTTTCTTATAATAAAACATAAAATTGTAATGTACTCATTTTCTTAACCATTTTGTCAAATTTACAATGATTTAAATTTTGGTCTGCCATATTAGATCCGCCATTTTGTTTTTCGAATAAATATTATCAAATTTGAAATCAGGGACCTCAAAAACCTTAATGTATCCATTTTCTAAACCATTTTCACGGGTTTTCGATTTTTGGCCACGAAATCTTGATTTGGCATCACTGTGCGACTCGACTGTACCAAATTAAAACAATACTTATCCACGGATGTACTACTGGATTTATAAGGAAAACACATTTCTTCATCCGTAAATTCCGGGGAAACTTTTGAACCTGACCTATTTTATTTATATTTTACGCAGTAAATTAAGTTATGCAACTTTTTAACTTTTCTTGAAGAAAAAGCTAAACTTTTTATTATCCTCTCGTATAAATGATAAGTCGATTGAGGCACAATCCATGCAGCCAATCTACATAAAATTTACCATGTAAATGAGTCAATTAGAGTTCGACAAAATTATTCTCTGTAGGTGTATATTTTAGCAAGAGTTTGTAAACTTTTTTCAATGACTTTTCGGTCTTGATTGCTAATTAGGGCGAAATTGTTATTTCGATGGAGGATTTTCAACTTGCTCTGGAAAATTAAAATAAATTAACTTAAGATTAATTAATAGACACGAACTAAAACTTTACCGCTTTCGTATATTTAAGACTAAACTTGTACGAAATTAAATGCACTTTAATAGATTTAGAAGACGTTTCGAGTTGAACTTTGCCCCAGTTTAATAAAAATTTCATGAAATTATCTGAAGCATCATGTTAAAGGATTACTTGTACGGTAAAATTCCCCACCTCCTATCATAGAAATGATTGACGATAGAAGAAAAAATTACCTAACTCGTCTAATTCTTTATAGGTTTCTTTCTTGCTATAAGTATGAAGGTTTTTTTAACTTACCTTCTTCTTAGAGTGTCTATTCGGTTCGAATGATGGCGATCATTCCTACTTTATCCACTGACTAGCCGGGCCCGCGGCTCCGCTCGCGTGGACTTGATTCACTACTATCGTCACTGCTTATTCCTTATGTTACCCAACGTAATAAAATATCTCCCATTATTTCTCCTTATCTCCCAATATTTCTCCTTATCTCCCATTATCTCTACATAATTTCCATTATCTAGGCTTATCTCTGCTCATCTCCCATTATTTCTCCTTATTTACCATTATTTCTCCTTATCTCCCATTATCTCACCTTATTTCCCATTATCTAGGCTTATCTCGACTGATCTCCCATTATTTCTCCTTATCTCCCATTATCTCACCATAACTCCCATTATCTAGGCTTATCTCGACTTATCTCCCATTATCTCTCCTTATCTCCCATTATTTATACTTATCTCCCATTATCTCACCTTATCTCCCATTATCGAGGCTTATCTCGACTTATCTCCCATTATTTCTCCTTATCTCCCATTATCTCACCTTATCTTCCATTATCTAGGCTTATATCGAATTATATAGAACAGATGTACTCGTGTGAACTCGAGTGATAAGCGCACTAAGGGACAGACAGACAGAGAGACGATGCATTTTATATATATTGTATTCTTTGCTACATGATATTGTTCCATATTTAATGCTTTAGGGAGTGTATTGCAAGAGAACGCGCTAACGGCAAACTTTTCTTCGACTTGATTCACTATTATCGTTACTTCTTATTCCTTATGTCACCTAATAAAAATATATCCTATAACCTGGCCAGAGAACATACGTATGTTTAAAAAAAGCACGTAAATCGGATAAGTGGTTCTCCAGTGATAAGCACACTAACGGACGGACAGACAGACAGACAGACGGACAGAGAGACATTGCATTTTATATATATTATAGATATTCTCTGCTACATAATATTGTTCCATATTTAATGGTTTGGACTGTTGTAGCGTGTGAAAAAATGTTTGTTGCCCCAAGCTTGGGCGTAATTTTGTAAGGTGTGAACTGTCCTCAGTTTGAGGCATCTTTTTTGTACCCTGTGAGAAGTTGTTTGTCCCACGCTTGAGCGCAATTTTGTAACATTGGAACTTGCCCGCACGTTGTGGTGTCATTTTGTAACTTATGAAAAGGTGTTTAATTGCGCCCCACGTACACTGCGTCATTTTGTACCGTTTGAATATTGGACACCCCAAGCTTGAGCACAATTTTCTTGCAGCCCCGCTTTAATTTCTGATAATGAATTGAGTGACTAATGATTTTAAAAGAACTAAAGAAATTAAAGAAACACTAGCTCAGTTTTCCTTGGTAGAGAGATATGGGTAAGAGATAATTTTTGTACGTCTTTTTGGAATTAATTTCTATTTTTTTTAAAAGGCTTTAGCTGTACGAAATTTTGGGCACCATCCATTTTAAAATAGAAAGGATCTAACTTCAGCTAAAAAAATGGAAAAATGCTGAAGGGTTTTATGGGTATTACTAAAAAGAATTAGTCTAGTACAACTTATCCTGAAAAGAAAAATAAATATTCAGTGAGACACTAGCTTTAATCAAAAAAAGAAAATTTATTCTTGTTTTTAAAATGAAAAGTTCTAACCTTTACAGTTTTACCTAACAAATTCTAGCCTAACTAGTAGTTGTTACATTAAAATTTTAGACTATTATAACCCCCGAAGACGAGAAATCGTGCTTTACACTTCACTTTTTAGTCTGTTTTACATTGCAGTTAAGGCGCTACTCTCGAATAAGTCTATTGAAGGGAGTTTTGTTGACTTACTGTTTTTTATTCCTGCTGTGATCGACTACGCCCGATTTCACACTTTTTCTTAACAAACACTTAGAAAGCTCACTACGGCTTTTATTTAAGACACTGGTGCTTTTACTTAGCGGCTCTGATGAAAATTAGCCTACTTCGGCTAGATGGAAAATAGCCTCTCGGCTAGACGGTACTGCCTGGCTGCGGCTAGATGGAAAACAGCCCGGCAGCGGCTTGATGGTACTGCCTGGTTGCGGCTAGATGGAAAACAACCTCGATTTACGGTCTGCGGAGCCTTAAATAATCGTGCGACTTTTGCCAGTAATATCACGACGCTCCAATCAAAACTGCCGATCAAACATTCCACCAATCGCGGCGTAGCGAGAGGTTCAGTCAGGAACCCGCACAACTCACTATATACCAAACGTCTGGGAATCCCTGTTTAATATACCGTTCGGAACAAAAATGAAAATAAGTACAATTTGAAATGGAAAAATCAGTAACATTACATGGTCTTAAAATCTAGGAAAAAATGAATGTTACATTTACCCCCTTCCAAAAAGAAATAGACTACACTAGTCTATTAAACTTAGGCTACTTATGAAAAGGTACAAAGTGGTACACTATCACTTAATACTAAGGTCAGAACTTAAAACAAAATTACAAACTTCGGACCTTACTACTAGACTTAATTCAATTAAGCACTAATATTAAGTACAATGGAAACCAAATGAAAATCTTTGCAAGTACACAAGAATCTTATAACTAGACTTAACTTAATTAAACACTAAGGTTAAGTACATCAAAAAGTAAATAAAAATCCTTGCATGAACATAAGAAATACCAGTTCAAAGTAACAGTCGCGGTCTTCTTATATAAAAGAATCAGCTCTGTTATTGTTACCAAAACAAAAAAAAAATATAACTTTGTCTAGACTCTTGTCTAAACCAAAAAAAATGAACTGAAACAAAGTATGAACACCCCCCTTAAAATCTTTTAAGGATTGTCTGAAAATTTTCTATTTCAGCAAAAGAAATTTATAAAAATTCTTAAATAAAGAAAAAAAATAAAAAAATGATTCTAGTGCAAACACTTACACTAAAAAAAGAAAAAGTCTTGTCAGACCATTTAGCACTAGGCCAAAAAAAAAAAATATCTGGATAAATATCCAGACAAACGCTCGGGAAAAATCGCCATCCATGCTCTAGCTCATCACTAAGAGAACATTCTAAATCTAGTATCACTACTAGTCGCACTCGGAAAATAATCGCACTCTATCGCGCAATGTCGACGTCCTGAGACATCAAGACATGCTAAAATCGCCAGGAAAACGCTCTGGTTGATCGCCAGATAATCGCACTCTATAACGCAATGTCGACGTCCTAAGACATCCAGACATGCTAAAATCGCCAGGGAAAACGCTCTGGTTGATCGCCAGAAAAACACGTCAGCTCATCGCCAACAAAACACTCTGGTATATCACCAGAAAAAAACCTCGGCTCCTCGCCAAGAAAACACTCTGTAAATAGTCCTCGACTACACAAAGTCTGCGTTCTAAAAGAACAATCTCGCCATTAACATAGTGAGCAGCTATAAAAGCTAACAATATCACTATAAGCACAGTGAATAGCTACAAAAGCTAAAATTCACCCTAAACACAGTGAATAGCTATAAAAGCTAAAATTCACCAAACTGAATGATCCTGCTTCTAAAAGCAATGTTCACTAAGAACAGAATGATTAGTCCGCGCGCAACTAACATTCAAGGAAACATTCCTAACATAACTATATGAGACAGCAAGTCTCGAAATAGGACCTCCCTAAAGTCATAATCCTATATATGGGAGTCAATAAGCAAAACGACTCAAAATCTCGCATTTTGAGCACATGCCCTCAGGCAACCAACATACACCGAAATATATACAGAAATATGTACAGAAATATATACAGAAATACATACAGGAGTTCAAATCCCAAACTCTTGGTTATGATAACTCCATACCGAGCTTGGTGAAAGCTCTTAGCAAAAGCTAATCAAATTTTCGGCACATCGCACCAAAGTGACAGATCTGCCTAGAAACATGAGCCGGAAAGAACGCCCTCCGTCATTCTTCAGGGTGGCTACACAGAGATATAAAACTTAACCAGCATTGCGCTTCTCCAAGTTGCATGAAGAACCCTCGTGTACTGGTCTCGCCCTAGAACAACAACGAAAAACATTCAATCCATCCCACATAACAGGAGACAAACACCTCACCACGATATACTGAAATGGTGGAGACAATAAAATACGGAAATGGTGACCCTGGAGTCCACCAACAAAAGGGAGTAGATTATAGCATCCACTAAACTAAAACGGTGTCTACCACACCACCATAAGTCAAAAAAAAAAAATTAATCATTAGGGTGTTCCGAAACACACTACTGCCAACAGCCTGTCACCACTAATAGGCTAATTGGAGCTGAGGTCGACTACAGTAGCTAGGCTCTCCTTTGGTTCAAATAGAAATAACCATTGGGTAACAAAACCTCTAAAGGTCCCAAAGGTCAAACGTTCACCCCCCATAGACTACCCTTCCAATCAGTCTGTTCCTCAGGAAGACTAACTCCCTGCCAAACGTCGTAACGGCATCTGTTAGCACCCGGTGCATCACAGCCTGTAAAAACAAATAACTCATGGGATACAACCTAAAAGGTTTACAAGGTTGACTTAACCAAGCTTCTAACGAAATTTTTAAAAAAACGAAAATGAGCTTAAAAAGCTACATGAAGCAAAAATTTCTCAAATTTTCGGTGGCAACGCAACAAAACTTTTGAAGACGACAAGAGCTTTTCCAGCTTAATCAGAAACAAGAAGAAAACATAGTTGACAGCTAAAATATTCGATCATGGTGTTAATCGTCTCCCTAGACAAAAGCCTATAGAAGAAACTGCTACAGGTATCAGGCATAACCGTTTTCTGTCAGCCCAAACTTCTAGATTACCTCTTGGAAATCTAAAAATTCGGTTAGGAATCTTCCTTCACTGCGCCTAGCCTCTCTTGACAAGGTTCTCATCTCGGTATCAGATTTTGATCATTTCTTTGTGAAACGACTGTCTTACTCTGCTCTCATCTCCTGTAAATGATCAGCCTTTAGTTCTCCTGCAGAACTTCAATTTTCTATCAATCTGATAGTAGACCGAAAAAACTCAACATACGCCTATGAGTCCATGCAAAAAAATTTTTAAAAAAATTAGTGACTCAAAGGTAACGTTTTTAAACGGCTCTGAAAAAAAATAGAAAATACCCTCAGTTTGTCAATTCAGAAGAAGATCTAAATCAAAATAATCCAAGTCTTAGACTTACTGGATAAACCAAAATCAATTTACTCTTAATTGCACCCAAAATATACCATTAAGGTAATAAAAATACACCCACTCGGGTAACAAACTTTGAAATTGCCCATTAAATTTTTTGACTCAACATCATACCACGCGAGCTCCATCTTGCGCTTGTCCAAACTCAAGATCACCTTGGATTGCCTCTAATCAAAATTTCGCTTCCAAGTGTCAAGAACTGGATATTATTTGGGGTCATAAGCAAATCAAATCCCGCGACCACCGACATACCAGTCTTATTGATATATCCTGAGTGTGACTCTTTCGCAAGCTCGCAACAGCTGAGTCGATGCTAAACATCAACTACAATCAACCTAAGTTTGGAATATGGCCAATACCCAAAACCTTAGCATTAAACAATAAAAGTAAGCTATTCTCTGCTCAACTTTTATAACAGTCAAAAAAAACGAGGTCGTCACCTCTACAGAGCAACATCAAAAAAAAAATTTAAGCAATTAAGATAATGTAAATATAAATTATTCTTCTTTCTGACAAACTTTCACTAGGGTTAGGTCCGTTGAATGGTTTTAAGTCTTTAATATGCCATCGTCCTATTTTAGTCCCATCTAAATTAACTAAACCATAAACTAAATCTGAAATCTTTTCTCTAATCACGCAATGCACATACTTAGGTACCAACTTAGATGTGAATTTATCTGCTGCACTGGAAAGAATTTTATTTTTTCGCCAAACGTGATCACCTATATTAAAGGCAAAATCCCTTTTCCTAAGGTTGTAAGACTTACTGTTCCGTTCATAAGCCTTATGTATCCTACTACGCACGTCGGTGAAAATATCTTTTAAACCCTTTAAATTTTCGGCGTACTCACCCCTGTTACCCGGAATTATTTCGCTGTCAATATTGACATCCAAACCTAAATTTTTATAATACGATCCAGCTAGAGGTATGTTATATGTCTGCCGTAAACTAAGAAAGACGGTGTAAACCCTGTTACTTCGTGTCTTGCGGTGTACACGGGATTAAAAACGGATGTTAAAACCATAAGTTTCACTTAAGCTCTTAAAACTCTTAGAGGTAAACTGAGTACCGTTATCGCATATCAAGAGCGATGGAACACCGTGGATTAGAAAGACATTATTTTCCAAAATTCTCTCTATATATCCAGCTTTAGAGCTTTTTAAAGGAAATAGCATGGTATACTTTGTAAACCAGCAAGAAACCACGAGAAGCCATTTATTTCCCTTTGTTGAACGTGGGAATGGGCCTACTAGATCAGCTGCTATGACTTGAAAGGGGTAATTAACCGTTTTCTCTTTTCCCATCAGTCCCATAGGTAGTGCATTTGGAGATTCCTGCGCTCCACATACTTCACAAGTCCTCACAAACTTTACGATGTCAAAACGCATTTTTGGCCAATAATACTGTTCCTGAACCCTGTGAAGAGTTTTATAAAAACCAAAATGACCAGAAGTAGGAGGAGTGTGACACAAGTCTATAACTTCCTCTCTCTGTGGTTTAGGAACTAGTATTTTCCACTCGGGTACATTAACTCTTAAAGGCAACTGGTTTGGGATAAACTTGTACACGAAATCATTTTCCACTTTCCACTGCGGAAAATTTTCAGGAAATTCTTTGATTTGTTGCCGTAAATTGTCGTACCATGGATCTATGCGATCTATGTCAACTATATCAATTCTTACGCCAATCTGTGCATTAAGACTGTTTTCGTCCGCTGTATGATCTGGGATTCTTGACAAAGCGTCAGGAATAACATTGTGGACTCCTTTTCTATGAATTAAAGTAAATGTGTGTTGTCTCAGCCTAATCGCCCAACGCGCTAGTTTGCCACTAGGGTTTTTAATTGAATTAAGCCACAATAAACTATAATGATCTGTTATGACCGTGAAAGGAACACCTTCTATGTAAGGTCGAAACTTTTCGATGTTAAAGAGCACTGCTAAACATTCTTTTTCAACAACCGAGTAGTTACGTTCAGCCTTTGACAAAGTTCTACTGGCATACGCTATCACTCTTTCCTCACCATTGATTTTCTGTGTTAGGACGCCCCCTAAACCGGTATTAGAAGCATCACTAAAAATATAAAACTGTTGGAAAAAGTCTGGTTGGGATAAAATGGGAGCTGAAACCAATAGCTCTTTAATCTTTATAAAAGATCTTTCTGCTGCGTTTGTCCAATCTATCGATTGTCCTTTTTTTTTTGTCCTTTCAAAAGATCATTAATAGGCGACAACAGGGTAGAAAAATTCTCAATAGAACGTCTATACCACGAACACATTCCTACGAAGCGCTTAACTTCCGTAGTATTAGTAGGTCTCGCATAATTAACCATGCTTGCTACTTTATCCGGATCGGTACGCAAGGAATTTTGAGCCTACAATATAGCCTAAAAACTTTAGAGAAGTTTTGAAAAAATCACATTTGCTCAAATTTATCATCAGTCCGGCCTCTTTCAATTTATCTTTTACTTCCTTAAGTAAGCGAATATGCGATTCGAAGTCTTCCGATGTTACTAAAATATCATCTAGATAGGTAAAAATATGTGGCTCATATTTCGGACCAAATATAGCGTCTACTAACCGTTGCTGAGTTTGAGCAGCGTTCTTTAGACCAAACGGCATAGTGACGAACTGAAATAGACCTCGGCCTACTACTGCAAAAGCGGTCTTTTCCTTAGAGGATTTGTCCAAAGGAATTTGCCAGAATGCCTTTCTAAGGTCTATCGAGGATACATACTTAGCATTCCTGAGTGATGTCAAAATTCTATCGATGTTCGGTAATGGATAGTTATCAAATTTGCTGACCTCGTTGAGCTTTCTTCCGTCATAGCTTAGACGATGTCACTCCGAGTGTCAACATTTCGTCTAACTCCTTATTTAATACCTTTGACATATACGGAGACATGGTGATTTTATTCGTTCGGCCTAACCTATCTTTACTACTTATTTCATTGAAAGAGCTTATTACTTTTTCTCCTTTTAAGCGTTCCGTCCGCGAGAGATCATCTAGGGTACATAGACGCGAAAAAAGGTTTTCTAATGAACTTTCTGAATAACAATCTTTAAAACTTGTATGAGAAGTGACTTCTAGGGACTGTGGATACCACGAATTATCTTTAAAATTTTACTAAAATTCCGAATTTTTGTGCAAAATCACATCCTAAAACCAAAGTATGTGATAGAGAAGGTACTACTAAAGCAGAGATTACTAAACAATGACCATTGCAGACTAGCGGCAACTCAACCGTACCTAAAACTTTTAGACGGCTGCCATCTGCAGTGGTAACACTTCTATTTTTGACATGGCATATTTTTATACTTAAACGACTTAAAATTTTAATACCATTCTGACCTATAACGGAGGCATTTGCACCAGAGTCAAGTAAAGCCGAGAAATGGACACCTAATAGATTTATCTTGATATGCGGTCTGTTATCTAAATATTTATGCACGAATAAAGGAGACATGTGACCATTTGGAGAAGCAGGAGTTTTAACTTGAGAAGGAGAATTTTTATTAGACTTTTAAAAAAAAATCAGAAACCTTTTGTAACTATTTAGACCAATCTGATCTATTGGAATATTTCTTTACTTAAGATCCTCGTTAGAATCTTTCTTTTATCCGCGACCGGACGTTCTGAGAAAGTACGACGGATTTTCAGTTCATGGTCTAATTCATTTTCCAGTAAGTGATTGACTTTAAAATTGAAGGCTTCCATGATAAATGAATACTATTTAAAAGAACTGTTTAAAAAGTCGTGAAAATATTTCTCCTGTGCTCCCAATAGTCAAAATAAAAAATATATAAAGGCACTTAAAATATGTAAACTTCTTTACCAAACATTTAAAAAATCTTCAACAATTTCAAAAAAAATTTCTAAGTATTGCCTTCTATTAAAATTCTTTTATCAAATATGTTAAGAATTTCCAACAAAAAAAATCTCCAAATATCGTTTCGTATATCAGCAAAGTATTTTTAATATTCATGCAAAACATCGGTGAGAAAAAAAAACAGTTTTTTTGTTCGGTTAACCGCAAAATAAACAGTGCAAAATTAAAGTCGACCAACACATCTGCTAATCTGAACTATAAAGCTAGCTTTTAAGAAAAAAACAGGGATCTCTTATCTTAGAGTCAACAACAAAATTCAAATATCACCATCAGATAAATTGAAATAAATAATTCTACAAATTTCCTGCTTTTGTCTTATTGCTATTGTGTAGTTTCGTTTAATAAATATTATGAAATAAAAATATCTGCAAAGTTAGAGCTTTTATTTTGTTCGAAAGCTAGTACACTGAACCCTTTTTTAAAAAATAAAATTCCAAAAGCCCCGCGTTGACAGCGCTATTTTGTAGCGTGTGAAAAAAATGTTTGTTGCCCCAAGCTTGGGCGTAATTTTGTAAGGTGTGAACTGTCCTCAGTTTGAGGCATCTTTTTTTGTACCCTGTGAGAAGTTGTTTGTCCCACGCTTGAGCGCAATTTTGTAACATTGGAACTTGCCCGCACGTTGTGGTGTCATTTTGTAACTTATGAAAAGGTGTTTAATTGCGCCCCACGTACACTGCGTCATTTTGTACCGTTTGAATATTGGACACCCCAAGCTTGAGCACAATTTTCTTGCAGCCCCGCTTTAATTTCTGATAATGAATTGAGTGACTAATGATTTTAAAAGAACTAAAGAAGTTTAAAGAAACACTAGCTCAGTTTTCCTTGGTAGAGAGATATGGGTAAGAGATAATTTTTGTACGTCTTTTTGGAATTAATTTCTATTTTTTTTTAAAAGGCTTTAGCTGTACGAAATTTTGGGCACCATCCATTTTAAAATAGAAAGGATCTAACTTCAGCTAAAAAAATGGAAAAATGCTGAAGGGTTTTATGGGTATTACTAAAAAGAATTAGTCTAGTACAACTTATCCTGAAAAGAAAAATAAATATTCAGTGAGACACTAGCTTTAATCAAAAAAAGAAAATTTATTCTTGTTTTTAAAATGAAAAGTTCTAACCTTTACAGTTTTACCTAACAAATTCTAGCCTAACTAGTAGTTGTTACATTAAAATTTTAGACTATTATAACCCCCCCGAAGACGAGAAATCGTGCTTTACACTTCACTTTTTAGTCTGTTTTACATTGCAGTTAAGGCGCTACTCTCGAATAAGTCTATTGAAGGGAGTTTTGTTGACTTACTGTTTTTTATTCCTGCTGTGATCGACTACGCCCGATTTCACACTTTTTCTTAACAAACACTTAGAAAGCTCACTACGGCTTTTATTTAAGACACTGGTGCTTTTACTTAGCGGCTCTGATGAAAATTAGCCTACTTCGGCTAGATGGAAAATAGCCTCTCGGCTAGACGGTACTGCCTGGCTGCGGCTAGATGGAAAACAGCCCGGCAGCGGCTTGATGGTACTGCCTGGTTGCGGCTAGATGGAAAACAACCTCGATTTACGGTCTGCGGAGCCTTAAATAATCGTGCGACTTTTGCCAGTAATATCACGACGCTCCAATCAAAACTGCCGATCAAACATTCCACCAATCGCGGCGTAGCGAGAGGTTCAGTCAGGAACCCGCACAACTCACTATATACCAAACGTCTGGGAATCCCTGTTTAATATACCGTTCGGAACAAAAATGAAAATAAGTACAATTTGAAATGGAAAAATCAGTAACATTACATGGTCTTAAAATCTAGGAAAAAATGAATGTTACACTGTGTATTGCAAGAGAACGCGCTAGCGGTAAACTTTGTCCGACTTCATTTACTATTATTGTCACTGCTCATTCCTTATGCTACCTATCGTAATAAAATATAGCCTATAACCTGGCCAGAGAACATATGTATGTTTTAAAAAAAAAAAAGTACGAAAATCGGATAAGTGGTTCTCAAGGGATAAGCGCATTAACGGATAGACAAACATTACATTTTATATATATTATAGATATAGATTATTATTATTATTATATAACCTGGCCAAAGAATATATGTATGAATTTAAAAAAGACAGGTAAATCGGATAAGTGGTTCCCGCGTGATAAACGCACTAATGGACAGACAGACAGACAGAGAGACATTGCATTTTATATATATTATAGATTATACATTACAGATATTCTTTGCTACATAATATTGTTCCATATTTAATGGTTTGGATTGTGTATTGCAAGAGAACGCGCTAGCGGTAAACTTTGTACGACTTCATTCACTATTATTGTCACTCCTCATTCCTTATGCTACCTATCGTAATAAAATATAGCCTATAACCTGGCCGGAGAACATATGTATGTTTTTTAAAAAAAAAGTATGAAAATCGGATAAGTGGTTCTCCAGTGATAAGCGCACTAACGGACAGACAGACAGACAGAGATACGTTGCATTTTATATATATTATAGGTGTAATAAAATATATACCTATAACCTGGTCAGAGAACATATGTATGAATTTAAAAAATCACGTAAATCGGATAAGTGGTTCTCAAGGGATAAGCGCATTAACGGACAGACAGACAGACAAACATTGCATTTTATATATATTATAGATATAGATTATTATTATTATTATACAACCTGGCCAAAGAATATATGTATGAATTTAAAAAAGACAGGTAAATCGGATAAGTGGTTCCCGCGTGATAAACGCACTAATGGACAGACAGAGAGATTGCATTTTTATATATATTATAGATTATACATTACAGATATTCTTTGCTACATAATATTGTTCCATATTTAATGGTTTAGGCTGTGTATTGCAAAGGCACGCGCTAGCTGCAAACTTATTTCCGACATCATTCACTATTTTACGTCACTGCTCATTCCTTATGCTACCTATCGTAATAAAATATAGCCTATAACCTGGCCAGAGAACATATGTATGTTTTTAAAAAAAAAAGTACGTAAATCGGATAAGTGGTTCTTCAGTGATAGGTGCACTAACGGACAGACAGACAGACAGACAGAGAGACGTTGCATTTTATATATTATAGAAGCTCTGAAAAGACCAGCACTATTTGTTGACAACTAATTTCGCAGATTGTTTAGCCAGGAAATACGTCTCCGTGCTGGTTCCCTTTTTCCAAATACTTTTCCTTGGAGTATTTGCTTTAGTAATCCATATCTGCGGGGATTTCTCATTATGTGTCCTAAATACTCCAATTTTCCTAATTTCCAGTTTTTTGTTCATGCGACGTAAAACATCCTCGTTGATAATATGGTGAGTATAAGAAATTTTCAAAATTCTACGATATAGCCATAATTCAAATGCCTCAAGTTTCTTAGAAGTGGCTTCAGTCAGCGTCCAAGATTCCACACCATAAAGAAGGACACTGAAGACATAACATTTTAAGAATCTCATTTTCGTGCTCAATTTTATTGCTGAGCTTTTGAAAAGTGATGTCATTTTGCGGAACACTACTCTTTTTCGCTACGGCAACGAATTTCCTGCAAATGATCCCATTGTTCATTTATCATGGTGCCTAGATATGAATATTGTGGAGTTCTTTGTGTTTGTTTGACTGTTAACCATCAACAAGGTAGTAGGAACCGAAGACTTACTGATTACCATGTACTCTGTTTTGCTGAGTTCGAGGCCGTATCGATTACAGACTTCGTTTACTTTTGTCATAAGAAGTTATCAGCCATAACAGCCGTATCGTCAGCATAACGAATCTTATTTATTCGCTCCCCATTAAGCAGTATTCCTTCATCAGCCTGTTCCAGTGCCTCTCTGATGATTTGCTCAGAGTATATATTAAACAATAGTGGAGATAAAGCACAACCCTGCCTTACTCCACGCTCAATGGATATTGTTTCTGAGCGCTCCCCTTCTGGTTTAATAAATGCCATCTAGTTCCAGTAGAGGTTACCAATAATCCGCAAATTCTTTCCATCGAGCCCAAGGTCTTTCAGAATTTCGACCATTTTTTGATGTTGGACTCTATCAAAGGCCTTTTGGTAATCGATCAGGCACAATATACGTGACAATTGACGTCTCTACATCGCTGAATCAAAACCTATATAGAAAACAAGGCTTCTCTGGTCCCCATGACTTGACGAAAACCGAATTGTGTAGCTGACATGTTTTCTTCACACAACTTATATTTTGAATATTCTGTGAATGATTTTTAGAAATATTTTTAAAAGATGCTTTTTTTAGCGCCTGCATTTTTTGGGATAGTTATAAACTGAGACTTTAGCTAGCTTTCTGATATTCTGCCTAAATCACAGATTTTATTGTAGATCACAGTTAGTCACTTATTCCCATCCTCATCTAAGAGCTTAGGAAACTCCCCAAGGAATTCATCGGAACCGGTGGCTTTTCCATTTTTTAGTTGATTCATTGCAATGCGCACTTCATCGGTGGTAATACAGGGCCCAAACAAGTCTATTGAGCATTGTGGCTGATCTGGTCTTGCATAAAATATAGTCTTGCCATATCTTCTTTATCGATAACAACGTTTCCTTAATAATCGATTAAACGTCCATTTAATTTCGTTCTCCGTTCACCAGTTAAGTCTTTAATTTTTCGATAGATATTAAAGCTATCGTACTTTCCCTGCAACTCCTCTACCTTTTTATACCTTTCACCATTCCACCTATCTTCAGCTGTTCGAATTTTTTTCTGTATTTATGTGTGTAGTCTGCTATATTATCTTCTGTTACCTCTGTTTTTGTGTAACCCTCTTTCCTCCATTA
This sequence comes from Pachyrhynchus sulphureomaculatus, assembly GCA_019049505.1. Taxonomy (NCBI): domain Eukaryota; kingdom Metazoa; phylum Arthropoda; class Insecta; order Coleoptera; family Curculionidae; genus Pachyrhynchus; species Pachyrhynchus sulphureomaculatus. Next base: position 16,232 of record JAHKBH010003306.1, read on the forward strand.
ATCTTAGAATGTCATCTGTCATCCATTCCTTCCTTTTATGTGTTGGTTCCATAGTTAGATACTTATTCTTTAGTCCGCTTGTTATTTCGTTTAACTTTCCTATTTCAGATTCTATGTCTTCGTTTAGATCTGTCTCAGAGTTCTTTATTAAGATCTTTTTTAATTACGTTTGTTACATTTTCGTCTTTAAATTGTCGTATGTCGCTTATATTTTTCTGTTTTTCTTTTTAACTTTTTTAAGATAATTCTTAGAACCCCCACCAGGGCATTGTGATCCGAGTTTATATCAGCACTGGGATATGTTTTGCCAGATACAACACTATTTCTAAAACGTTTTTATTCACTAGAATATAGTCTATTTGATTTCTGGTGATATGGTCTGGTGATTCTAGTTGGGACTTCCACGTGTATAATCTTCGTGGTGGTATGTTGAAAAAGGTACTTGTGATAACATAACCTATTTCTTCCCTGAAAATGTTTAGTCGTTCGTCTCTGTTGTTTCTTTCACTTAGACCATATGGTCCTACGGAAGTTCCTGACCTACCTCTTCCAATCTTGGCGTTTATGACTGTCAAGTCTCGTTTTGGTATTATTTAGGACTTCTGTTATTTGCTGGTAAAAATTGCTCCACCGCTTCATCCTGTTTATCTGCAATGGGAGCATATATTTGTATGACGTCAAGAGGAACAGATTTCGTTCTTATTTGGAGAAACATTATTCTGTCTGAAATAGGCGTCAAATTAGTGACGCATTTGTCTGTAGCTTTGTCAACTACAACTTCCACTCCATACTCATGTTTATTTTCGGCCGATCCTGAATAGTATATTTTAGTAATTTTCCATGCTACAGTGACCTGAACTTGGCTATCTTACTTCGCTTATACCCATAATGGATAGGTCAAGTCTTTTCATTTCTAGGATCGAATTATGAGCTTCTCCTGCTTGGTAAAGAGTTTTTACGTCCCAATTGCATATTTTGGTGTTTTTCAATGTTTTCTTTTCTGATTTAGCAGCATTCAAAACTGCCCCCCCTCCCTCCGGAGACACTAGGGATAAAAATCGCGTCATACAAGAAAATTGCTTGGATATCAAATTACTAACTTTATTTTAAGTACTTTAACGAAGTTTCGTGTTTATGGCGCCTTGCAGCGAAAGAAATTTGGAGCATCGCACAGTGATAAAGTTCCCCTACACGAGGCAAAAGTCTATACAGTGGGTTTATAAGAATGATCCATCTTCAGAGAAGGCAAAAACTTTTGGAAAGTTCATGACAATCCATTTTTGGGACTGGAAATGATTTTGTTTATTAACTATATGGAACAAGAGGCCGCAATTAATGAAGAGGTTTAGAAAAAACTATCCAAGACCTGAAGCAGATCATCGGAGAGAACGTATTAATTCCTGGAAAACCACAATTTTGCTCCTTTATAAGTAAAGGATTTACAAGGCTCGCTCAGTTCAAACTAGTACTGAAAGTTGTAAATTCTTCAAGCTGCAACATACACCCTATAACCCTGATTTAGCACCACGCAATTTCTTTTTCTTGAGAGATCAGAAGAAAGAACTCAGAAACTTATACTCGAATCCCTGAATAAAATAGAGGCATTTGGAAGACAGGGCCTAAGAAAACTACTGCAAATGTCCTGGGTAGATCAAGTAACCAACAAACAGGAGCAATTATCGAGCATTGATATTGTAAAATATTTGACAGTATCCTGCCTGGGCGACCAGTGGCGGTAATCAAGCACAAGGGGCAGGACGCATATGGATACAATGGGCTTTTTTTAAGTAAAAAAAGCAAACGCTGAAGGCGATGGTTGCTAATCAAAATCCTTTTCATGTGATAGAATTTTAATAACTTATACCCAATTTAGAAATTGATGACCGGGGAGGGGGAGAAGGTGGTAGATTTTATACAAAAAGAGAACTTTTTTCTACAGTGAAACTTTAACTTCCTTTGGTCACCCTTCAGTGGGTAACATTTTGGTAGGTTCTACATACAATATTCTAAAGGCAGTATTCATGGGGAAAATCAAACGAAAAAAGAGTGCAGGTCGAAAATAATACTTTCGATTTCACAACATCTGAGATTCGCTAATGCTGCTATGGTATTTCGATAAGCAGAAAAAGGCACATTTCATATCGTCCATTAAACTGATGATAATCTATAAGATGTATAAAATGCAACGTCTCTCTGTCTGTCTGTCGCTTATCACTCGAGAACCACTTATCCGATTTACGTGCTTTTTTTTTTTTAAACATACATATGTTCTCTGACCAGGTTATAGGTTATATTTTATTACGTTAGGTCACATAAGGAATAAGCAGTGAATCAAGTCGGAAAAAAAAAGATTGCCGCTAGCGCGATCTCTTACAATATACGGCCTAAATCAATAAATATGGAACAATACCATTTAGCAAAGAATATAATATATATAAAATGCAACATCTTTCTGTCTATCTGTCTGTCTGTCTTATTAGTGCGCTTTTCAATCGAGAACCACTTGTCTGATTTACGTGTTTTTTTTTTAATTCTTAACTTAATATTTATCAAAAAAAAACTATAATCTATAATATATATAAAATGCAACGTCTCTCTGTCTGTCTGTCTGTCTGTCCGTTAGTGCGCTTATCACTGGAGAACCACTTATCCGATTTACGTACTTTTTTTTTAAAAACATACATATGTTCTCTGGCCAGGTTATAGGCTATATTTTATTACGATAGGTAGCATAGGAATGAGTAGTGAATGAAGTCGGAAAAAAGATTGCCGCTAGCGAGATCTCTTGCACTATACGGCCTAAATCAATAAATATGGAACAATACCATTTAGCAAAGAATATAATATATATAAAATGCAACATCTTTCTGTCTATCTATCTGTCGCGTTCCCTTGCAATACACAGCCTAAACCACTAAATTTGGAACAATATTATGTAACAGAGAATATCTATAATCTATAATATATATAAAATGCAATATCTCTCTGTCTGTCTGTCTGTCCATTAGTGCGTTTATCACACGAGAACCACTTATTTGATTTACGTGTCTTTTTTTAAATTCATACTTATATTTTTTGGCCAGGTTATATAGTAATAATAATAATTTATATCTATAATATATGTAAAAAGCAACGTCTCACTGTCTATTTGTCTGTCCGTTAGTGTGCGTATCATTCGAGAATCACTCATCTGATTTACGTGATTTTTTTTTAATTCTTAATTTAATAAATGTCAAAAAAAATCTATAATATATATAAAACGTAAAGTCTCTCTGTCTGTCTGTCTATCCATTACTGTGCTTAGCACTCAAGAACCACTTATCCGATTTACGTGTTTTTTTTTTTATAAAATACAAAGGAAATAAACAGAGACAAAATGCTAATATGCAGGAAAAAAATCTAAGTTTAGCAGTAAGCTTGATAGAAAAACTGAATAGATGGGGGGGGGGAATACTTTAAAGAAACATTAAATGGAGATGAAAATGAGTTGAATGAGAAATAGGAAGCAAAATTAACTGAAGGCAGGAGGAGACAAACAAACCCTGCAAAGAAGAAATAAGATAAATACTCAGAACCCAAAAAAAAATAAGGCCCCAGGTGGAAATTGTATAACAGCAGAACTGATCAAAGCTGGAGGAGTAGATCTGGAAAATGAAATATTCCGGTTGGTGCAAGAAGTATGGGAAATAGAAAAGATGCCAGTGAGCTGGAGAGAGTCGCTCATTTGTCCATTATACAAAAAAGGAGAAAAAAACTATATGTGCTAATTATAGACCAATAGCCTTACCCCCCTCCCCCCCCCCCCTGGATGTGTACAAGATAATAGTGTTGACTATCAAAAACAGACTAGCAGAGAAAGCCGAGTCTATACTGGTAGAGTACCAGTGTGGATTCAGGGAAAATAGATCGGTTACAGACCAGATATTAGCTTAAAACAAAATTTGGCACTACACTTGGTCTTTGTGGATTTCAGAGAAGCATATGACTCTATAAATAGAGAAGGACTCTACAAGATAATGGAAGAACTCAAAATTCCAAGTAATTTAATTCGCATGGTGAGATTGACCCTGAATGACACAGAAAATAGAGTGCTTGTTGAGGGCAAAGTATCAGACAAGTTTAAGGTAAAGAGAGGATTAAGACAGGGGGATCCAGTGTCGACATATTTATTTAATTTGGTAATAGAGAAGATAATCCGGGAGTCAGAAATAAAAACAAATGGAACGATATACCAACAAACCTGCCAATGCTTGGCCTATGCCTGATGTAGCAGTAATTGCAAGAGCAAAAAGAACCTCAAAAAAGCCATAAGTAGGATAGAAGAAAGGGGAAGGATGAGAGGACTAAAGATAAATGAGAAAAAAAAACAGAATACATGGAAATTACAAAGAAGAAGGATAATAAAAACAACAAAAGTTTAGATATAATAAACAACTTAGGGAAAAGATATACGTTTGCAAAAGTAGACAAATTTAATTATCTGGGAGTAACAATAACAGAAAGTGGACAAGAAAGGACAGAGATACAAGAAAGAATAGCGAAAGGACAGAGATGTTTGGGGGCAATGAATCCAATATTGAAATCAAAGAATGTATCAAGAAAAGCAAAAGAAAGAATAAATATGACAGTTGTCAGACCCACGGTGACATATGGATGCGAAACGTGGAAACTGATTGCAAGAGAAAAGGAGACGTTGGAGGTGTGGGAAAGGAAAGCTTTGAGAAGAATCTACGGAGGAAAGAAAGAAGAGGGACTGTGGAGAAGAAGAACAAATTACGAATTAAAATGCCTATATACGAAACCCCTTATAAGAAAAATTATAAGAAGCCAGCGATTAAGATGGTTGGGACACCTGGCAAGTATGAAGGAAGAAAGACAGGCAAAGCAAGCCGTAATAAGAGGAGTGGTTGGAAGAAGAGGCAAGGGTAGACCTCGATCTACATGGATTCAGGCAGTAAAGCAAGATCCGGAGTTGATGGGAATCCCGCACTGGGAAAAGCTAAAAGGAGATAAAAAGAAGTGGAGACAAGTATGCAACCAAGCCATGGGCCTCTAAGGCCCCTTGAACTATATAATAATATAAACATAACGAATAAGCAGTGACGATAAAGGTGAATCAATTCCACGCGAGCGGAGCCGCGGGCACAGCTAGTATATATATATATATATATATAAAACGAACGTCTCTATGTACATATGTGCTCTGACCAAATTATAGGATATATTTTATTACGTTAGGTAACATAAGGAATAAGCAGCGACGATAATAGTGAATCAAGTCCACGCAAACGGAGCGCGAGCACTTCTAGTGGTTTTGGCGAAGTAACAGTTTTTGTTGACATTAGCCATACATGGTGAAGATGCCTCCACGCTGAATAAGTGTACGATATTGTAAGACGAAGAATACTGTACAAAAATCGTAAATTAAAAAATATTTCTAATTTAGGAACAGAAAAAAATATAATCATTATGTAAGGACTATAATATGTAAAGAAATGCAAAAATATTGAAGGAAGATTTTGACAATACTTCTTTAGGAGGTAAAATTAATACGAACATCGGAAATATGAAAAATCAATTCCCTCTTTCGTTTAAATACACATTTATCCCAGTGTGTCAATTTACGGAATCTCGGATGTGAGTTTTGCTTTTCTAAAGATTCCACAACTTTTTCCACAATGGATAAAAATGATTAATTTTCATAAAATGCCGAATATGAGATTGGCATTTCTATTTTTTACTTTCATGGGAAAATGATTCATTTTGACGCAGATATCGAAAAAAATACAAATGAGACGGAATAACATTTGGTGACAATATAAATATATATCATTTTAACAGTAGTTACAAATACTGACTTTGGTCAAATAGTAATTGTATTCATCTAGTGCAGGGGTGCTCAAACTTGAACTGCTGGCGATCTACCTCAATATTGTTAGACTACGATCGATCGACTCTGAGAGGCTGCAAGTAAGTGTGATGCAGGATTGTCGTCTAGGTAGGGTGTATCGTGGCATAGTTATTAGTTTTCCGCACAGTATGCATTTTTTTAGTCAAGGTAAGTGTAGGTCTGCTCTAAAATGTCAATGAAAAAACTCATAATTATTCAAAATTGAGAGTTTATTGGTTCTTACAAAACAAACGACTTCTAGTGTCTAAACTTAACTAAAGAGTGACTTTGGATGTTGAAGCGTGGCACTGCATGTCCTCAGCATATTTTTCATAAGATGGTACGTAATTACCGAGTGCTAATCGCAAGCATGATGACATAAGTTCGTCAGTTAGTCGATGCGATATTTTGACTTAATTATCTTCATTTCAGAAAATGCAGACTCGCACAAGTAAGTTGACCCAAACATTGCCGTCAGTTGAAAGGCGATTTGCTTTAGATTCGGATATTTATCTTCAGATATAAAACACCAGAATTTTGTATCAGATGCTGTGGCTTTGAGATGTATATCTGATATAATCTGCACTAACTCATTTTCAACAGAACATGAGTCCATGTTAAACTGACTTGCTATTTCAGTAGCTAATTCCTCAATGTTTTTACACGAAAAAGGATAACTCATAAATGATGCGATATTTGCCAATTTACTGAAATCATAAAAAAACGTATTTCGAATTGGCCCAAAATATTTGAAAATTCTGCCTCATAAATATCATAATTCAACTGAGGAATCCTTGCTTTCAAAGACGGAAAATTTTTCAGATCCTTTCTTTTCAGTTGATCTATCATAAGTTGCAATTTACTTTTGAATGCGTTTATTGCGCTAATCATCTCAATAATAGTTTTTCCTTTACCTTGAAGCTCTAAATTAATGGTTTTTAAATGCATTGTGATGTCTGTGAAAAATACGAAATCAGTCAGCCATTTTCCGCTTTTCAGCATCTGAGTGTCATCACCTCTTTCGCCCAGAAGAGCTGTTATTTCGGGCAATAATTCTTGAAACCTTTCTAGGAATTTTCCGCGACTCAACCACCTGACGTCCGTGTGAAGAACTAAATCAGTGTGTTCAGCTGACTCACTATCTTCCAACTGCAATTTAAAGAGCCGTCGTTGCAAGCTACGTGCACGGATAGAATTCACAATTTTTATTGCAATGCCCATAATCTCCTCCATGTTTAGAACTTTTGAACACAAAACTTGTTGATGCATAATGCAATGGAAGGAGAAAAATGAAGGGAAATCATCATTAGCTCGACACAATGCCACAAAACCGTTTTTGTTTCCAGTCATTGCTGGTGCTCCATCGGTTGTAATGCACACTAGTTTATATATTGGTAGTTTGTAGTTTGTTACAAAATTGAAGAAAACGTCATATATATCTTCGCCACGGGTCTTTCCTTTTAGAGGAATCATTGTCAAAAACTCTTCCTTAGACGACATGTCATTGAATAGCATTCGAATAAAAATACACAGCTGGGCAGTGTCTGTCATATCGATGGATTCGTCGAACTGTAAAGAAAAGTATGTACATTCCATGATATCATGTTTTAGTTTATCTGCCATGTCCTGACTCATGACTTCAACACGCCTTGTGACAATCGGACGAGATAACTGAAGTGCTCTAATAGCAGACATAATCTCTGTTTTATTTTTAAAATCTCCAAATAAAGTCTCACCCGCTTCAATAAATGCTTCCTTAACAACCAATCCATCATCAAATGGTTTCTGTGTTTTCTCCAATATATGAGATATTTTAAATGACGCGATCGTTGCAGCTTTTGATTGTTTGGCTGGTCTTGTGAACATGGTTTGTTCTTTTTTCAAACAAGTTATCAAATCACGTACTTTTTGTTTTCTTAATTCACTCTGTGACGGAAAATCCTTTTCATAGTTTTTATGAACCGTTTTATGATGCCTCTCTAAGTTCCCACGCTTAGGTATTGCAACTAACGCACGGCAAATGAGACAAATGCACTTATCCTTTACCATACAAAAGAAAAATTCTTCCTCCCAATCGTTATTAAAATGATAAGTTTTACTTTTCTTCGCCGCACTCATTTTGGACTATTTATTAATAAACTTTGTATCGATGTATCGCCTTCAAGTTACAACTCAGACTGACTCCTATTCTTGCAGGCGCAACATTTATATCGGCGCGAACGAACTATTGAATTTTCCCATCAAACACGTTTCTAGAAAAATCGGCGGGAATCAAAAACGCGGCTTTTCTTTGACAAGTACCGCGCGTTCCTTTGATAAAGCCGCCTTTTGCCGCTAGCAGGGGGTTATTACGATAAAAGAAAATGATGAGGGGGTTATTCTGGCCTAATTGTGGATCGAATAAATTTTAGTAGTTTATTCATTACATTTTGTTTTAATTACCTAAAACAAAATCTGTGAATAGTTCTATATGGGAATTTTTTTCTCGAGATCGACTCAAAATGCACTCGCGATCGACTTGTCGATCGCGATCGATCTTTTGAGCACCCCTGATCTAGTGGTTACAAGTTCGCAAGCCTATTTTCGAAAGCAGTTACAGAATTTTTTAGGACACATTAAACGAGATAGAAACTTTTCCGTTATTTTTATTATACTTCTATGAATATTGAGTAATCTTTTGGAGTGTTGAAATCTCAGGCGATCGAAATTCATTATAATTTCATCTTTGGTAATGGCTTATTTTCATGCTGTCAGTATACAAATAATATTTAATTCAAGTTCGGTCTCATTTCTGTATTTTCTAAAATGTTAAGCTCATTATGGAGAAGGTTGCAAAAGTTTTTCATTTAAA
>JAHKBH010003308.1:0-16114 GCA_019049505.1 Pachyrhynchus sulphureomaculatus
ACAAAATTCGATTTCTTTATTTTAACCGCAACGCTAGGAACGAAAATTTTGGATGTTTTATCAGGAGTACAGAAACGCGAGGAGGTATTTTATGTATCAGGAGTAGAAAAATACCTCTACTAATACAAAATTCGATTTCTTTATTTTAACCGCAACGCAACGGGAACGAAAATTTTGGATGTTTTATCAGGAGTACAGAAACGCGAGGAGGTATTTTATGTATCAGGAGTAGAAAAATACCTCTACTAATACAAAATTCGATTTCTTTATTTTAACCGCAACGCTGGGAACGAAAATTTTGGATGTTTTATCAGGAGTACAGAAACGCGAGGAGGTATTTTATGTATCAGGAGTAGAAAAATACCTCTACTAATACAAAATTCGATTTCTTTATTTTAACCGCAACGCTAGGAACGAAAATTTTGGATGTTTTATCAGGAGTACAGAAACGCGAGGAGGTATTTTATGTATCAGGAGTAGAAAAATACCTCTACTAATACAAAATTCGATTTCTTTATTTTAACCGCAACGCTGGGAACGAAAATTTTGGATGTTTTATCAGGAGTACAGAAACGCGAGGAGGTATTTTATGTATCAGGAGTAGAAAAATACCTCTACTAATACAAAATTCGATTTCTTTATTTTAACCGCAACGCTGGGAACGAAAATTTTTTGGATGTTTTATCAGGAGTACAGAAACGCGAGGAGGTATTTTATGTATCAGGAGTAGAAAAATACCTCTACTAATACAAAATTCGATTTCTTTATTTTAACCGCAACGCTAGGAACGAAAATTTTGGATGTTTTATCAGGAGTACAGAAACGCGAGGAGGTATTTTATGTAGCAGGAGTAGAAAAATACCTCTACTAATACAAAATTCGATTTCTTTATTTTAACCGCAACGCTAGGAACGAAAATTTTGGATGTTTTATCAGGAGTACAGAAACGCGAGGAGGTATTTTATGTATCAGGAGTAGAAAAATACCTCTACTAATACAAAATTCGATTTCTTTATTTTAACCGCAACGCTAGGAACGAAAATTTTGGATGTTTTATCAGGAGTACAGAAACGCGAGGAGGTATTTTATGTATCAGGAGTAGAAAAATACCTCTACTAATACAAAATTCGATTTCTTTATTTTAACCGCAACGCTGGGAACGAAAATTTTGGATGTTTTATCAGGAGTACAGAAACGCGAGGAGGTATTTTATGTATCAGGAGTAGAAAAATACCTCTACTAATACAAAATTCGATTTCTTTATTTTAACCGCAACGCTGGGAACGAAAATTTTGGATGTTTTATCAGGAGTACAGAAACGCGAGGAGGTATTTTATGTATCAGGAGTAGAAAAATACCTCTACTAATACAAAATTCGATTTCTTTATTTTAACCGCAACGCTAGGAACGAAAATTTTGGATGTTTTATCAGGAGTACAGAAACGCGAGGAGGTATTTTATGTATCAGGAGTAGAAAAATACCTCTACTAATACAAAATTCGATTTCTTTATTTTAACCGCAACGCTAGGAACGAAAATTTTGGATGTTTTATCAGGAGTACAGAAACGCGAGGAGGTATTTTATGTATCAGGAGTAGAAAAATACCTCTACTAATACAAAATTCGATTTCTTTATTTTAACCGCAACGCTGGGAACGAAAAATTTTGGATGTTTTATCAGGAGTACAGAAACGCGAGGAGGTATTTTATGTATCAGGAGTAGAAAAATACCTCTACTAATACAAAATTCGATTTCTTTATTTTAACCGCAACGCTGGGAACGAAAATTTTGGATCAGGAGTGTTTTATCAGGAGTACAGAAACGCGAGGAGGTATTTTATGTATCAGGAGTAGAAAAATACCTCTACTAATACAAAATTCGATTTCTTTATTTTAACCGCAACGCTGGGAACGAAAATTTTGGATGTTTTATCAGGAGTACAGAAACGCGAGGAGGTATTTTATGTATCAGGAGTAGAAAAAATACCTCTACTAATACAAAATTCGATTTCTTTATTTTAACCGCAACGCTGGGAACGAAAATTTTGGATGTTTTATCAGGAGTACAGAAACGCGAGGAGGTATTTTATGTATCAGGAGTAGAAAAAAATACCTCTACTAATACAAAATTCGATTTCTTTATTTTAACCGCAACGCTAGGAACGAAAAATTTTGGATGTTTTATCAGGAGTACAGAAACGCGAGGAGGTATTTTATGTATCAGGAGTAGAAAAATACCTCTACTAATACAAAATTCGATTTCTTTATTTTAACCGCAACGCTAGGAACGAAAATTTTGGATGTTTTATCAGGAGTACAGAAACGCGAGGAGGTATTTTATGTATCAGGAGTAGAAAAATACCTCTACTAATACAAAATTCGATTTCTTTATTTTAACCGCAACGCTGGGAACGAAAATTTTGGATGTTTTATCAGGAGTACAGAAACGCGAGGAGGTATTTTATGTATCAGGAGTAGAAAAATACCTCTACTAATACAAAATTCGATTTCTTTATTTTAACCGCAACGCTGGGAACGAAAATTTTGGATGTTTTATCAGGAGTACAGAAACGCGAGGAGGTATTTTTGTATGTATCAGGAGTAGAAAAATACCTCTACTAATACAAAATTCGATTTCTTTATTTTAACCGCAACGCTACCGCAACGGAACGAAAATTTTGGATGTTTTATCAGGAGTACAGAAACGCGAGGAGGTATTTTATGTATCAGGAGTAGAAAAATACCTCTACTAATACAAAATTCGATTTCTTTATTTTAACCGCAACGCTAGGAACGAAAATTTTGGATGTTTTATCAGGAGTACAGAAACGCGAGGAGGTATTTTATGTATCAGGAGTAGAAAAATACCTCTACTAATACAAAATTCGATTTCTTTATTTTAACCGCAACGCTGGGAACGAAAATTTTGGATGTTTTATCAGGAGTACAGAAACGCGAGGAGGTATTTTATGTATCAGGAGTAGAAAAATACCTCTACTAATACAAAAGAAAAATACCTCTACTAATACAAAATTCGATTTCTTTATTTTAACCGCAACGCTAGGAACGAAAATTTTGGATGTTTTATCAGGAGTACAGAAACGCGAGGAGGTATTTTATGTATCAGGAGTAGAAAAATACCTCTACTAATACTAATACAAAATTCGATTTCTTTATTTTAACCGCAACGCTAGGAACGAAAATTTTGGATGTTTTATCAGGAGTACAGAAACGCGAGGAGGTATTTTATGTATCAGGAGTAGAAAAATACCTCTACTAATACAAAATTCGATTTCTTTATTTTAACCGCAACGCTGGGAACGAAAATTTTGGATGTTTTATCAGGAGTACAGAAACGCGAGGAGGTATTTTATGTATCAGGAGTAGAAAAATACCTCTACTAATACAAAATTCGATTTCTTTATTTTAACCGCAACGCTGGGAACGAAAATTTTGGATGTTTTATCAGGAGTACAGAAACGCGAGGAGGTATTTTATGTATCAGGAGTAGAAAAATACCTCTACTAATACAAAATTCGATTTCTTTATTTTAACCGCAACGCTAGGAACGAAAATTTTGGATGTTTTATCAGGAGTACAGAAACGCGAGGAGGTATTTTATGTATCAGGAGTAGAAAAATACCTCTACTAATACAAAATTCGATTTCTTTATTTTAACCGCAACGCTGGGAACGAAAATTTTGGATGTTTTATCAGGAGTACAGAAACGCGAGGAGGTATTTTATGTATCAGGAGTAGAAAAATACCTCTACTAATACAAAATTCGATTTCTTTATTTTAACCGCAACGCTGGGAACGAAAATTTTGGATGTTTTATCAGGAGTACAGAAACGCGAGGAGGTATTTTATGTATCAGGAGTAGAAAAATACCTCTACTAATACAAAATCGATTTTTTTATTTTAACCGCAACGCTGGGAACGAAAATTTTGGATGTTTTATCAGGAGTACAGAAACGCGAGGAGGTATTTTATGTATCAGGAGTAGAAAAATACCTCTACTAATACAAAATTCGATTTCTTTATTTTAACCGCAACGCTGGGAACGAAAATTTTGGATGTTTTATCAGGAGTACAGAAACGCGAGGAGGTATTTTATGTATCAGGAGTAGAAAAATACCTCTACTAATACAAAATTCGATTTCTTTATTTTAACCGCAACGCTAGGAACGAAAATTTTGGATGTTTTATCAGGAGTACAGAAACGCGAGGAGGTATTTTATGTATCAGGAGTAGAAAAATACCTCTACTAATACAAAATTCGATTTCTTTATTTTAACCGCAACGCTGGGAACGAAAATTTTGGATGTTTTATCAGGAGTACAGAAACGCGAGGAGGTATTTTATGTATCAGGAGTAGAAAAATACCTCTACTAATACAAAATTCGATTTCTTTATTTTAACCGCAACGCTAGGAACGAAAATTTTGGATGTTTTATCAGGAGTACAGAAACGCGAGGAGGTATTTTATGTATCAGGAGTAGAAAAATACCTCTACTAATACAAAATTCGATTTCTTTATTTTAACCGCAACGCTAGGAACGAAAATTTTGGATGTTTTATCAGGAGTACAGAAACGCGAGGAGGTATTTTTTATGTATCAGGAGTAGAAAAATACCTCTACTAATACAAAATTCGATTTCTTTATTTTAACCGCAACGCTGGGAACGAAAATTTTGGATGTTTTATCAGGAGTACAGAAACGCGAGGAGGTATTTTATGTATCAGGAGTAGAAAAATACCTCTACTAATACAAAATTCGATTTCTTTATTTTAACCGCAACGCTGGGAACGAAAATTTTGGATGTTTTTTATCAGGAGTACAGAAACGCGAGGAGGTATTTTATGTATCAGGAGTAGAAAAATACCTCTACTAATACAAAATTCGATTTCTTTATTTTAACCGCAACGCTAGGAACGAAAATTTTGGATGTTTTATCAGGAGTACAGAAACGCGAGGAGGTATTTTATGTATCAGGAGTAGAAAAATACCTCTACTAATACAAAATTCGATTTCTTTATTTTAACCGCAACGCTGGGAACGAAAATTTTGGATGTTTTATCAGGAGTACAGAAACGCGAGGAGGTATTTTATGTATCAGGAGTAGAAAAATACCTCTACTAATACAAAATTCGATTTCTTTATTTTAACCGCAACGCTGGGAACGAAAATTTTGGATGTTTTATCAGGAGTACAGAAACGCGAGGAGGTATTTTATGTATCAGGAGTAGAAAAATACCTCTACTAATACAAAATTCGATTTCTTTATTTTAACCGCAACGCTAGGAACGAAAATTTTGGATGTTTTATCAGGAGTACAGAAACGCGAGGAGGTATTTTATGTATCAGGAGTAGAAAAATACCTCTACTAATACAAAATTCGATTTCTTTATTTTAACCGCAACGCTGGGGAACGAAAATTTTGGATGTTTTATCAGGAGTACAGAAACGCGAGGAGGTATTTTATGTATCAGGAGTAGAAAAATACCTCTACTAATACAAAATTCGATTTCTTTATTTTAACCGCAACGCTGGGAACGAAAATTTTGGATGTTTTATCAGGAGTACAGAAACGCGAGGAGGTATTTTATGTATCAGGAGTAGAAAAAAATACCTCTACTAATACAAAATTCGATTTCTTTTTATTTTAACCGCAACGCTAGGAACGAAAATTTTGGATGTTTTATCAGGAGTACAGAAACGCGAGGAGGTATTTTATGTATCAGGAGTAGAAAAAATACCTCTACTAATACAAAATTCGATTTCTTTATTTTAACCGCAACGATTTCTTTATTTTAACCGCAACGCTAGGAACGAAAATTTTGGATGTTTTATCAGGAGTACAGAAACGCGAGGAGGTATTTTATGTATCAGGAGTAGAAAAATACCTCTACTAATACAAAATTCGATTTCTTTATTTTAACCGCAACGCTAGGAACGAAAATTTTGGATGTTTTATCAGGAGTACAGAAACGCGAGGAGGTTTTTTATGTATCAGGAGTAGAAAAAAAATACCTCTACGAGGAGGTATTTTAGTATCAGGAGTAGAAAAAATACAAAATTCGATTTCTTTATTTTAACCGCAACGCTGGGAACGAAAATTTTGGATGTTTTATCAGGAGTACAGAAACGCGAGGAGGTATTTTATGTATCAGGAGTAGAAAAAAATACCTCTACTAATACAAAATTCGATTTCTTTATTTTAACCGCAACGCTGGGAACGAAAATTTTGGATGTTTTATCAGGAGTACAGAAACGCGAGGAGGTATTTTATGTATCAGGAGTAGAAAAAAAAATACCTCTACTAATACAGAAACGAGGAAATGTTCGAAAAATACCTCTACTAATACAAAATTCGATTTCTTTATTTTAACCGCAACGCTAGGAACGAAAATTTTGGATGTTTTATCAGGAGTACAGAAACGCGAGGAGGTATTTTATGTATCAGGAGTAGAAAAATACCTCTACTAATACAAAATTCGATTTCTTTATTTTAACCGCAACGCTGGGAACGAAAATTTTGGATGTTTTATCAGGAGTACAGAAACGCGAGGAGGTATTTTATGTATCAGGAGTAGAAAAATACCTCTACTAATACAAAATTCGATTTCTTTATTTTAACCGCAACGCTGGGAACGAAAATTTTGGATGTTTTATCAGGAGTACAGAAACGCGAGGAGGTATTTTATGTATCAGGAGGAGTAGAAAAATACCTCTACTAATACAAAATTCGATTTCTTTATTTTAACCGCAACGCTAGGAACGAAAATTTTGGATGTTTTATCAGGAGTACAGAAACGCGAGGAGGTATTTTATGTATCAGGAGTAGAAAAAAATACCTCTACTAATACAAAATTCGATTTCTTTATTTTAACCGCAACGCTAGGAACGAAAATTTTGGATGTTTTATCAGGAGTACAGAAACGCGAGGAGGTATTTTATGTATCAGGAGTAGAAAAATACCTCTACTAATACAAAATTCGATTTCTTTATTTTAACCGCAACGCTGGGAACGAAAATTTTGGATGTTTTATCAGGAGTACAGAAACGCGAGGAGGTATTTTATGTATCAGGAGTAGAAAAATACCTCTACTAATACAAAATTCGATTTCTTTTTTTTAACCGCAACGCTAGGAACGAAAATTTTGGATGTTTTTATCAGGAGTACAGAAACGAAACGCGAGGAGGTATTTTATGTATCAGGAGTAGAAAAATACCTCTACTAATACAAAATTCGATTTCTTTATTTTAACCGCAACGCTACGAAAATTTTGGATGTTTTATCAGGAGTACAGAAACGCGAGGGGAACGAAAATTTTGGATGTTTTATCAGGAGTACAGAAACGCGAGGAGGTATTTTATGTATCAGGAGTAGAAAAATACCTCTACTAATACAAAATTCGATTTCTTTATTTTAACCGCAACGCTGGGAACGAAAATTTTGGATGTTTTATCAGGAGTACAGAAACGCGAGGAGGTATTTTATGTATCAGGAGTAGAAAAAATACCTCTACTAATACAAAATTCGATTTCTTTATTTTAACCGCAACGCTGGGAACGAAAATTTTGGATGTTTTATCAGGAGTACAGAAACGCGAGGAGGTATTTTATGTATCAGGAGTAGAAAAAAATACCTCTACTAATACAAAATTCGATTTCTTTATTTTAACCGCAACGCTAGGAACGAAAATTTTGGATGTTTTATCAGGAGTACAGAAACGCGAGGAGGTATTTTATGTATCAGGAGTAGAAAAATACCTCTACTAATACAAAATTCGATTTCTTTATTTTAACCGCAACGCTGGGAACGAAAAATGTTTTTTGGATGTTTTTTTATCAGGAGTACAGAAACGCGAGGAGGTATTTTATTTTTATGTATCAGGAGTAGAAAAATACCTCTACTAATACAAAATTCGATTTCTTTATTTTAACCGCAACGCTGGGAACGAAAATTTTGGATGTTTTTATCAGAAAGGAGTACAGGAGTAGAAAAATACCTCTACTAATACAAAAGAAACGCGAGGAGGTTTTATTTTATGTATCAGGAGTAGAAAAATACCTCTACTAATACAAAATTCGATTTCTTTATTTTAACCGCAACGCTAGGAACGAAAATTTTGGATGTTTTATCAGGAGTACAGAAACGCGAGGAGGTATTTTATGTATCAGAGAGTAGAAAAATACCTCTACTAATACAAAATTCGATTTCTTTATTTTAACCGCAACGCTGGGAACGAAAATTTTGGATGTTTTATCAGGAGTACAGAAACGCGAGGAGGTATTTTATGTATCAGGAGTAGAAAAATACCTCTACTAATACAAAATTCGATTTCTTTATTTTAACCGCAACGCTAGGAACGAAAATTTTGGATGTTTTATCAGGAGTACAGAAACGCGAGGAGGTATTTTATGTATCAGGAGTAGAAAAATACCTCTACTAATACAAAATTCGATTTCTTTATTTTAACCGCAACGCTAGGAACGAAAATTTTGGATGTTTTATCAGGAGTACAGAAACGCGAGGAGGTATTTTATGTATCAGGAGTAGAAAAATACCTCTACTAATACAAAATTCGATTTCTTTATTTTAACCGCAACGCTAGGAACGAAAATTTTGGATGTTTTATCAGGAGTACAGAAACGCGAGGAGGTATTTTATGTATCAGGAGTAGAAAAATACCTCTACTAATACAAAATTCGATTTCTTTATTTTAACCGCAACGCTGGGAACGAAAATTTTGGATGTTTTATCAGGAGTACAGAAACGCGAGGAGGTATTTTATGTATCAGGAGTAGAAAAAATACCTCTACTAATACAAAATTCGATTTCTTTATTTTAACCGCAACGCTAGGAACGAAAATTTTGGATGTTTTATCAGGAGTACAGAAACGCGAGGAGGTATTTTATGTATCAGGAGTAGAAAAATAGTACTAATAAAAATATTCGATTTCTACTAATAGGGAACGAAAAAATTCGATTTCTTTATTTTAACCGCAAAAACGCTGGGAACGAAAATTTTGGATGTTTTATCAGGAGTACAGAAACGCGAGGAGGTATTTTATGTATCAGGAGTAGAAAAATACCTCTACTAATACAAAATTCGATTTCTTTATTTTAACCGCAACGCTAGGAACGAAAATTTTGGATGTTTTATCAGGAGTACAGAAACGCGAGGAGGGTTTTATGTATCAGGAGGAGTAGAAAAATACCTCTACTAATACAAAATTCGATTTCTTTATTTTAACCGCAACGCTAGGAACGAAAATTTTGGATGTTTTATCAGGAGTACAGAAACGCGAGGAGGTATTTTATGTATCAGGAGTAGAAAAATACCTCTACTAATACAAAATTCGATTTCTTTATTTTAACCGCAACGCTGGGAACGAAAATTTTGGATACAGAAACGCGAGGAGGTATTTTTTATCAGGAGTATACAGCAAAACGCGAGGAGGTATTTTATGTATCAGGAGTAGAAAAATACCTCTACTAATACAAAATTCGATTTCTTTATTTTAACCGCAACGCTAGGAACGAAAATTTTGGATGTTTTATCAGGAGTACAGAAACGCGAGGAGGTATTTTATGTATCAGGAGTAGAAAAATACCTCTACTAATACAAAATTCGATTTCTTTATTTTAACCGCAACGCTAGGAACGAAAATTTTGGATGTTTTATCAGGAGTACAGAAACGCGAGGAGGTATTTTATGTATCAGGAGTAGAAAAATACCTCTACTAATACAAAATTCGATTTCTTTATTTTAACCGCAACGCTAGGAACGAAAATTTTGGATGTTTTATCAGGAGTACAGAAACGCGAGGAGGTATTTTATGTATCAGGAGTAGAAAAATACCTCTACTAATACAAAATTCGATTTCTTTATTTTAACCGCAACGCTGGGAACGAAAATTTTGGATGTTTTATCAGGAGTACAGAAACGCGAGGAGGTATTTTATGTATCAGGAGTAGAAAAATACCTCTACTAATACAAAAAATTCGATTTCTTTATTTTAACCGCAACGCTAGGAACGAAAATTTTGGATGTTTTATCAGGAGTACAGAAACGCGAGGAGGTATTTTATGTATCAGGAGTAGAAAAATACCTCTACTAATACAAAATTCGATTTCTTTATTTTAACCGCAACGCTGGGAACGAAAATTTTGGATGTTTTATCAGGAGTACAGAAACGCGAGGAGGTATTTTATGTATCAGGAGTAGAAAAATACCTCTACTAATACAAAATTCGATTTCTTTATTTTAACCGCAACGCTGGGAACGAAAATTTTGGATGTTTTATCAGGAGTACAGAAACGCGAGGAGGTATTTTATGTATATCAGGAGTAGAAAAATACCTCTACTAATACAAAATTCGATTTCTTTATTTTAACCGCAACGCTAGGAACGAAAATTTTGGATGTTTTATCAGGAGTACAGAAACGCGAGGAGGTATTTTATGTATCAGGAGTAGAAAAAAATACCTCTACTAATACAAAATTCGATTTCTTTATTTTAACCGCAACGCTGGGAACGAAAATTTTGGATGTTTTATCAGGAGTACAGAAACGCGAGGAGGTATTTTATGTATCAGGAGTAGAAAAATACCTCTACTAATACAAAATTCGATTTCTTTATTTTAACCGCAACGCTGGGAACGAAAATTTTGGATGTTTTATCAGGAGTACAGAAACGCGAGGAGGTATTTTATGTATCAGGAGTAGAAAAATACCTCTACTAATACAAAATTCGATTTCTTTATTTTAACCGCAACGCTAGGAACGAAAAAATTTTGGATGTTTTTTTATCAGGAGTACAGAAACGCGAGGAGGTATTTTATGTATCAGGAGTAGAAAAATACCTCTACTAATACAAAATTCGATTTCTTTATTTTAACCGCAACGCTAGGAACGAAAATTTTGGATGTTTTATCAGGAGTACAGAAACGCGAGGAGGTATTTTTTTATGTATCAGGAGTAGAAAAAATACCTCTACTAATACAAAATTCGATTTCTTTATTTTAACCGCAACGCTAGGAACGAAAATTTTGGATGTTTTATCAGGAGTACAGAAACGCGAGGAGGTATTTTATGTATCAGGAGTAGAAAAATACCTCTACTAATACAAAATTCGATTTCTTTATTTTAACCGCAACGCTAGGAACGAAAATTTTGGATGTTTTATCAGGAGTACAGAAACGCGAGGAGGTATTTTATGTATCAGGAGTAGAAAAATACCTCTACTAATACAAAATTCGATTTCTTTATTTTAACCGCAACGCTGGGAACGAAAATTTTGGATGTTTTATCAGGAGTACAGAAACGCGAGGAGGTATTTTATGTATCAGGAGTAGAGTAGAAAAAATACCTCTACTAATACAAAATTCGATTTCTTTATTTTAACCGCAACGCTAGGAACGAAAATTTTGGATGTTTTATCAGGAGTACAGAAACGCGAGGAGGTATTTTATGTATCAGGAGTAGAAAAATACCTCTACTAATACAAAATTCGATTTCTTTATTTTAACCGCAACGCTAGGAACGAAAATTTTGGATGTTTTATCAGGAGTACAGAAACGCGAGGAGGTATTTTATGTATCAGGAGTAGAAAAATACCTCTACTAATACAAAATTCGATTTCTTTATTTTAACCGCAACGCTAGGAACGAAAATTTTGGATGTTTTATCAGGAGTACAGAAACGCGAGGAGGTATTTTATGTATCAGGAGTAGAAAAATACCTCTACTAATACAAAATTCGATTTCTTTATTTTAACCGCAACGCTAGGAACGAAAATTTTGGATGTTTTATCAGGAGTACAGAAACGCGAGGGAGGTATTTTATGTATCAGGAGTAGAAAAATACCTCTACTAATACAAAATTCGATTTCTTTATTTTAACCGCAACGCTGGGAACGAAAATTTTGGATGTTTTATCAGGAGTACAGAAACGCGAGGAGGTATTTTATGTATCAGGAGTAGAAAAATACCTCTACTAATACAAAATTCGATTTCTTTATTTTAACCGCAACGCTGGGAACGAAAATTTTGGATGTTTTATCAGGAGTACAGAAACGCGAGGAGGTATTTTATGTATCAGGAGTAGAAAAAATACCTCTACTAATACAAAATTCGATTTCTTTATTTTAACCGCAACGCTAGGAACGAAAATTTTGGATGTTTTATCAGGAGTACAGAAACGCGAGGAGGTATTTTATGTATCAGGAGTAGAAAAATACCTCTACTAATACAAAATTCGATTTCTTTATTTTAACCGCAACGCTGGATGGAACGAAAATTTTGGATGTTTTATCAGGAGTCAGGAGTACAGAAACGCGAGGAGGTATTTTATGTATCAGGAGTAGAAAAATACCTCTACTAATACAAAATTCGATTTCTTTATTTTAACCGCAACGCTGGGAACGAAAATTTTGGATGTTTTATCAGGAGTACAGAAACGCGAGGAGGTATTTTATGTATCAGGAGAGTAGAAAAATACCTCTACTAATACAAAATTCGATTTCTTTATTTTAACCGCAACGCTGGGAACGAAAATTTTGGATGTTTTATCAGGAGTACAGAAACGCGAGGAGGTATTTTATGTATCAGGAGTAGAAAAATACCTCTACTAATACAAAATTCGATTTCTTTATTTTAACCGCAACGCTAGGAACGAAAATTTTGGATGTTTTATCAGGAGTACAGAAACGCGAGGAGGTATTTTATGTATCAGGAGTAGAAAAATACCTCTACTAATACAAAATTCGATTTCTTTATTTTAACCGCAACGCTAGGAACGAAAATTTTGGATGTTTTATCAGGAGTACAGAAACGCGAGGAGGTATTTTATGTATCAGGAGTAGAAAAATACCTCTACTAATACAAAATTCGATTTCTTTATTTTAACCGCAACGCTGGGAACGAAAATTTTGGATGTTTTATCAGGAGTACAGAAACGCGAGGAGGTATTTTATGTATCAGGAGTAGAAAAATACCTCTACTAATACAAAATTCGATTTCTTTATTTTAACCGCAACGCTAGGAACGAAAATTTTGGATGTTTTATCAGGAGTACAGAAACGCGAGGAGGTATTTTATTTATCAGGAGTAGAAAAATACCTCTACTAATACAAAATTCGATTTCTTTATTTTAACCGCAACGCTAGGAACGAAAATTTTGGATGTTTTATCAGGAGTACAGAAACGCGAGGAGGTATTTTATGTATCAGGAGTAGAAAAATACCTCTACTAATACAAAATTCGATTTCTTTATTTTAACCGCAACGCTAGGAACGAAAATTTTGGATGTTTTATCAGGAGTACAGAAACGCGAGGAGGTATTTTATGTATCAGGAGTAGAAAAATACCTCTACTAATACAAAATTCGATTTCTTTATTTTAACCGCAACGCTAGGAACGAAAATTTTGGATGTTTTATCAGGAGTACAGAAACGCGAGGAGGTATTTTATGTATCAGGAGTAGAAAAATACCTCTACTAATACAAAATTCGATTTCTTTATTTTAACCGCAACGCTAGGAACGAAAATTTTGGATGTTTTATCAGGAGTACAGAAACGCGAGGAGGTATTTTATGTATCAGGAGTAGAAAAATACCTCTACTAATACAAAATTCGATTTCTTTATTTTAACCGCAACGCTGGGAACGAAAATTTTGGATGTTTTATCAGGAGTACAGAAACGCGAGGAGGTATTTTATGTATCAGGAGTAGAAAAATACCTCTACTAATACAAAATTCGATTTCTTTATTTTTAACCGCAACGCGAGGAGGTAGGAACGAAAATTTTGGATGTTTTATCAGGAGTACAGAAACGCGAGGAGGGTATTTTATGTATCAGGAGTAGAAAAATACCTCTACTAATACAAAATTCGATTTCTTTATTTTAACCGCAACGCTAGGAACGAAAATTTTGGATGTTTTATCAGGAGTACAGAAACGCGAGGAGGTATTTTTTATGTATCAGGAGTAGAAAAATACCTCTACTAATACAAAATTCGATTTCTTTATTTTAACCGCAACGCTAGGAACGAAAATTTTGGATGTTTTATCAGGAGTACAGAAACGCGAGGAGGTATTTTATGTATCAGGAGTAGAAAAATACCTCTACTAATACAAAATTCGATTTCTTTATTTTAACCGCAACGCTAGGAACGAAAATTTTGGATGTTTTATCAGGAGTACAGAAACGCGAGGAGGTATTTTATGTATCAGGAGTAGAAAAATACCTCTACTAATACAAAATTCGATTTCTTTATTTTAACCGCAACGCTGGGAACGAAAATTTTGGATGTTTTATCAGGAGTACAGAAACGCGAGGAGGTATTTTATGTATCAGGAGTAGAAAAATACCTCTACTAATACAAAATTCGATTTCTTTATTTTAACCGCAACGCTGGGAACGAAAATTTTGGATGTTTTATCAGGAGTACAGAAACGCGAGGAGGTATTTTATGTATCAGGAGTAGAAAAATACCTCTACTAATACAAAATTCGATTTCTTTATTTTAACCGCAACGCTAGGAACGAAAATTTTGGATGTTTTATCAGGAGTACAGAAACGCGAGGAGGTATTTTATGTATCAGGAGTAGAAAAATACTGCTTCTCGACAACAGTTACAACTGAAAAATGAGCTATTACCACCGAGATTTTCGTTGAAGAAATTAAAATACTTTGTACAATATATTTCTATAAAGTTTTTTACTTTGTTACGCTTGTAGGAAAGCAGCAATAATATAATGTGATATAAATGTTAGCAGTCAAGTGTTGGTCAAAACGTAACAGCTTCATTGGCACTATACTACAGTTTTCTAATTCTTTTCCACAAAAAATGTAATTACAAAAAAATAATAAATATAGCGTTATAAGTTAAATTAAAATAACCTTAATCTATAAAGTAATAACATTTTTTCTTAGAAATATTAGGGATTTTTAAAAAGTCATACATAGTAGGTAAACCCAAAAAGATTAAGTTTCATCAAAATGTTGCATTTAAAACTGCTAGAAGAACTATTTAAAACCAAACACTGCAGTCGGTAATAATGAGACAGCAGTCTAAATTTAAAAAGTGAGAGAGTTTTGTAGAGAAAAGAAAGTCTACGTTTGGAGTGTTTGGGCATTGGGGAAAAATAGCATATAGGGTTTAATGTGGTGCTACACAAGAATCTTGAAATTCAGTTGGGTAAATTGAGTTCTGAATGAGTCGAGGAAAGACAATTTGGAAAATCTGATGGATAAGAGAAGAATAATCAACATATTGAAACATGGTGAGCTAATACAATTACTTGTGACTGTGGGAAAATAGACACATGTATATAAACTAAGCTATACAGGTCAGAGAAGGATATAAATGAGTTTCAAGAGAATAGAAGACAGCTAATGACGGAGAATTGGCTTCAAAATAAAAATGTAATGGCAATGTAACATTTTGTGACTTTAACTAGTTCAGTATTACATGGCTTTGTGTTACAGCGGACATATTTATATGTATATATCCATATATATCACAACACCTGGTAACACCGAGCCAGATATTCGACATGGGGTTGTCCCGCGAACCGATCCATAGCATCCTGACGATTGTCGTAAGTTGCGTGCGTTCACCCCGCTTTGCTTACGACTACTGGCCTTTTAGCTGTGACTCAGTGACCAAGTTTCTTTATGGTTGACTACGTTCTAGGACTGACCAACCCCCCTCCAGGGAACGAAGGTTGGACCACCGAACCGCAGCCTGAGATGAACTGCGCAGGGCCTAATACGTATGTATTTTGACCTTGTGTTACAACGGACCATCAAACAGTCGCAAAACGTTAATTTCCATGTATTTTGAAAATATGACAGAGATAGAAAAATGAAAAGCAAAATGGAGAAATCAATGGATTCTGTATGCCAGTAGCATCAGTTAAAAGTTTAAATTTTGACGTGTCATTTTGGAAGCATGCCAATCAAACAGCTTAACATATTGTGGCGGAAGAGCTACTGATTCAGATCAAGGAAAAAAGAACTATTAGGAAAATGACACAGAAAAGCAAACAATAACATCTGGAGGAAATGGCGGTGTTATTTCCGCTTCTTATATCACA
>JAHKBH010003311.1:0-32590 GCA_019049505.1 Pachyrhynchus sulphureomaculatus
ATCGATGAAGTAGAGATATGATTAACAAATATCAACCTTTTACCTGCATACGCTAAGATAAGAGCAAACTAGAGAATTGGTTCGTTTAACCTTTAGTTACTAATTATATTATTCCATATATATATATATATATATATATATATATATATATATATATATATATATATATATATATATATATATATATATATATATATATATATATTTAAGCATATTTGAAATCCCTATAAAATAATAATATAATAATCATAATTTTTTGTTAGACAAAATAGCGACTTCAACCATAATGCAATTTTATTGTAATATATTATATAGTATAGCTACTGTCATTCGTACCAAAATTATTTAGGGAGTTCCTTAACAAAATCAGTTAAACAGTTTAGATTCCATGAGAGGTTAAAGAGTCTTTTATCTTTGGCGTACTTTTTTGACCGTCCTGTATTATATTTGTATATATATCATTATCATCATCATCATCATCATCATTAGCTTATTCATCCATAGTCGGATGTAAGCCTCCCCAAGTTGTCTCCAAAGAGCTTTGTTGTTTGCTTTTTGCAACCAGTCGTGTCCTGCCAATCTTTTTATGTCGTCCGTCCATCTTGTCTGTGGTTCACCTCTGCATTTTTTGTGTTTTCTAGGCCTCCATTCAACTATACGGCATGTCCATCTGTTATCATTCAGCCTTGCGATATACCTCTCCCAATTCTACCTTAATATACATATTCGTTGTATTACATCTGTCACTTTTGATCTTCTTCGTATCTCGATGTTAGGAATACGATCTTGGAGTGTAATATTTAGCATTCTCCTCTCCGTTGCCCTTTGGATTATCTGGGGTTGATTTATTATACTTTTATCTAAAACCCACGTTTCAGTGCCATATGTTAATACCAGCAGTATATATTGATCGAAAACTCTGGCTTTTATTGTATTTGGGATGTCCAATTTAAATGTAGATTTTAACCTTCCAAACGCAGACCAAGCTAACGAGACTCTTCTACCCAGGTCAGCCTTTGAATTATTTTTGATATTTCGATTTTTTGTCCTAAATATGTGAATGTTTGTACCTTTCCTATTCTTTCACCTTCTGTTATTAGTTCCTGGGTGTTATCTTCATTTTCGTTGTACAAATATTTGGTTTTCGTGAAGTTTATTTTTCGACCTATTTCTCAGGACTTTAATTTCAACAGCGTTTCTTGTAATTCTTCTTTTGTGTTGGCGATTACAAGTGAGTAATATCATTCGTGAACCTTAAGTGGTTTTTATTGTTCACCGTCTATTAGTATTCCTTTATTTTCCCACTTTAACAATTTGACCATGTCTTCTAGAGTCAAAGTGAATAGCTTTGGAGATATCGAGGCGCCTTGTCTAATTCTTCTTTTAATTTTGATTTTATTTGTTTTTTCTTCAAGCATTATTTATGATGTGGCATTTTTATATATGTATTCAAGAAGAGTCGTGTACCTTTCATCGACTCTGCTGTTACTTAAGGCATTAAGGACTGCCCATATCTCTACCGAATCAAATGCTTTTTCGTAGTCAACCATTGCTATCCACAAGGTGACCTTATGTTTATTGCTTTTTCCACGAGTAACCTGGTCGTCTAATTCCCGCTTGTTCACGTGGTTGATAACTGTCTAATTTGTTCGTTAATCTATACGTTATGATTTTATTGAGGATTCTGTACAGTACCGATAACAGGCTGATGGGCCTGTAATTCTCCAATTTAAATTTGTTTCCCTTTTTAAATATGAGCACAATCAAGGCGTTTACCCAAGGTGTTGGTATTTTACTTTCTATGAGGCATCTGTTAAATAGAGCTTGAAGAGATTGTATTATCGATGCCCCTCTATACTTTATCATTTCTATAGTTATTTCATCGTCGCCTGGTTCTTTGTTGTTGCGCATATATTGTAGGCGTTCATTACTTCATCCATTGTTACAACGGAAATTTCTTTAGATCCCACATTTCTTACTATCACTCTATTTCCTTCTTCTTTCCCGGGCGGTGTCGATATTTTCGTGTCATATAGTGTTTAAGAATATTTCTCTGTAGCTTCCTTTATCTCTTTGATTTGTGCGATCTCTTGGTTATCATTATTTATAAGTTTTATTATTTGATGTCTCCCTTCATTCATTTGTTTGTTTAGGTGTTTCAAACTTTTCCTCTCTTTCTAAGTTTCTTCTATTTTCGAGTTTCTGTACTGTCTGACGTCTTCTCTGATCCTTTTCTTTATTTTTTTTGTCTATTTCTGCCAATTCTAATCTGCAATCTGCAATTTGTAGGATCATTTGTTAATAGTCGTCTCTGTTTCATGAAATTTTGTCTATTTACTTAATTTTGGTGTTTTTTTTCCTTTTCGATGTTACTATTTGTTTTGTAGTCATGAATAGGCTATTGGTTATTTGTTCGTTTAGTTCGTCAAATTCTCTGTTTGGTAGTTTATGTGTTTTATATGATTTTCTAGTTCTTTCTCTATATTAGTCTGTGTTTTGCTTTATTATTCCTGTATATATATATATATATATATATATATATATATATATATATATATATATATATATATATATATATATATATATATATATATATATTTATACATAATGGCAAAATAGCGTCCAACTAATTGTAGAGATGCGAGTGATATCTGGGACTAGAATATTTTGTATAAGTTGCAAAAGCAGCAAGACAGAAAACTATTTTGCTAGCTGCAAAAATTAGCAGCATAAACATTTTTGGGCCAAAAATTTATAATTAGTGGGTTTGTTGCTGAAAATTTACATTTAATAGAATGTTAAAAAAATACTAAAAATTCCTGATGTATAATTAATTAGCAGCAAAAATAGTAAAGAGCTTGGTTTCTACTTCTCGTTTCCCCGCAAGTTATAACATATTATTACTATCCTCATTAGAAAGTATGTACTGATAAAGTTCCATATAGCTTAATAATCCATCATCATGACATTCACCACCCATACGTAAAGAAAGATCAGACTTTCCGTGAAAATTAAAACTAAATAAAGTCACCTAAACAGAGAACATGGCATTGTGTTAATTTTCGAGTTTTAAACAAACCAAAAAAAAATTTATATTTTTTATCATAAGTTATTTTATATTCTTAAAACAAGAGGTATATGTTAAATAATACAGAAGTAGTATTATAATAAATCATTAATGATGTCTTTGCAAATTTCAATAGGCATAAATCAAGAAAGAATTAAAATGTAAGTGGATTGTAAATTAAACGTGAAAAGTAAGTAATTTTGAATTCATGGATCAAGATTAAGATAGTATGCGAGTGTAATATAGTCAAAAGTCGATGTGTGATAACTAACCACATTGTGTAAGAAAAAAAAACGTGAAAGTACAATCAGAAAGTTTGAGATAAGCATAGCGTTAACATTTTAAATTATTATATTAATTTAAAATTTTTACCTGTTTCTCGCAAAGTGTGATATTACAGACCCACTGGCTATCAAGTAATAAACGATTGTATTAGGTTTTATGACGCATATCCCAGAAAATTCTGTAGTTTTTTGACAGAGCTAATTAATACCTCTATATAGTTCTATTTCTTATAAGAGATTGTAACTTTTGCCAAATCCAACTAACAGGCGACGCTAGTCAAAATATAAAGGGAAAAAACTTGGTCGCCGGAGATGCTTCAAAAAACGCTCGCACCCCCGTAGCACACAGTGTAATGTCCACTATATTGGATTTGTAGTGTAGTTATATAGCTAGTGCTACTTACGGAATAATGACGAAGATTTGAGCCCTCATGCATTAAAATACATTTAGTAGTATAGGTTTTACGAGCGAATAAAAAATGTACATAATATATAACAGTGGAAAATATTTTGCTCCTTGTGAAGGCTATCGGATAAAGATTAGCCAGGAAGAGCTTTAAAAAAAAGTTGTAGACAAATTTTTTGTATACAACTCGTAAATAAAATAGGTTTGAAGGAACTATTACTGTAGTGGTCGAATTCAACTACGCCTCGACTAATTATTTAGACAGAAATTTGATACACGATTTCCGTAAGTAACTATCGTTTACCAGTAGACGAAAGATGCATTTTTTGTTTAGCTAAGAAGTAGAAATCTAAAGTAAATTTAGATATAATTTTAAGAAATGCCATTAGTGAACATTTGTAAATTGTCTGTAGTATTGCTCGTTGCGTTTTTCTTTACCCTACCTGCCACTACTGACGACACCTGAGGACCAAATAACATGAATGCTAATAAAGAATAATAGACCCTAGTTCATTGAATTTTAGAGCATAAAAGAACCTGTTTTTTGTTTACCTTTAGAAGTCAATCCCCAAAGGGCTTATGACGTCAAGAGACTTTTACCTGAGCTATTTACTAAACAACCTCTCTTGTTTATTTGATGTTTGGAAGTTGTGTTAAATAGATCTGAAAACTCATGAGATATATATTATATGACGTTAAAAAAACAAGTTTAAATTATTTTTGTGATTGTGGCAGCTTGACACAGCTCATTGGTGAGTACATTTTTAATGTTTTAGATCCTTGCTTGATCATTTATGAAATGGAAAAATCTCACCATTTGCTGGTGTAACACTTTAATTATTTCACTGCTTTGGCACACCATTATTTATCCCATACAATAATGTTAATATTAATAATATTATATTCGTATGTCTCGTTAATGACACAATTCTAAATTTAGCGAAACTACACTGGTGAGCAAAAAAAATCGAGTCAAACTATTTGGCTTCATTTAACACGGATCCTAGAATTTAGTATTCATAGATTTTTACGGATTTTAGTATCATTTGAAAGCCCATTCTATTCTCTTTCTAATGATACCAAATTCCATACCATACCTCATGTTTTTACTAATTAAAATGATTGAAAGAGGAAATAAGGAGAACAAGGATTGAAAATAGGGATAACGGAAAGGACAAATTAAACAAATTTTAAGTTTAACAATTAAATTTATTAATAAAAACTAAAATCAATTTTTTGTATTACCCCCTAGTCCTTATTACTTTTTCCAACCGGTTTTTCATGGAGCGGTGAGCGTTTTCACGACTGTCTGTGGGATTCTTCCCCACTCTTCTTCCATCGCAACTTTTGAGTCCCTCAGCGATGCAGGGGCTGGATTTCTGGCACGAACCCTTCTTTTGCCACATGTACTCGATTAGCTGAGTCTGGACTCCACGTAGGTCTAATGTGCATGCAGCAGCATGTGACCTCGCATTGTCGTGCTTTAGCACGAAGGCAATTGCTAACAGACCCAGTGTAAGGAACGACGTGTTCTTGCAGGATCTTCTCGATGTACCGGGGAGTAGTTAATTCACCGCTACGAGTCATCAGTCACGGAAACTAAATCGGTTTTCGCATCCAGTGAGATGCCTCCCCGTACACGACCGTTTCCGTAATGCAACATGCGCATAGCACTCCCCAGGTCTCCTATAGACTCTCTTCTTCCATCATTGCCCTGTAGGCACATTGAAGACTCGTCGAAGAATAAAACGGAGCGCCATTGCTCTAAGATCCGATCAGCATGTTCTCGGGCAAATCTGAGTTGCGCTTTTCGATGGGCTGCTGTCAATTTGGGTCCATTAGCTGATCTCTTCAGAGTTAGTTAGGTCTTTAGTCTTCTTCTGATTGTGTGACTGACGGCCGGACCACGAACTTGTCGGACTCCCTGCTCCTCAACGCCGATCAAGTGACGATTTTTTATAGTTGTATTGACAATAAAGCGCTCATTTCGCTCCGAGGTACACCTTCTTCTTTCTGATCCGGGTATCCGTGTAAAGGTACGCCAGTCTCTTGGTAACGTCTGTAGATTCTGAAGACAGCTGACTGGCTCAGGTGCAATTGCACAGCGACTACACGTTAGCTATGCCCTTCTTGCAATAGGACAATGACTTGTGCCGTTTCTTCCGGGGTGGAATCCATTTTCCGGTTGACGGTTCAAGTTCCAATAAAAGAATGTTAGGAAAAATGCAGTTGCATGTGTTTTTATAGGGATGAAAAGCGCACATTGAGTACGTTGCTGACCGAGCAAAAACAGTTCTATTGAGTAAAACCATATTAATCAGTAAAACATTTTGGATATACAAATGTTTTTGATACTATTGAAAAGAGTAGAAAATCAACATTCTAATGATACGAGAAATAATACCACTGTTTGAAAATTAAATTCAGGATCGCTGTTAAAGGAATCAACATCGTTTGAGACGATTTTTTTGCTCACCAGTCTATTATTTTATTACAAATATATTATTTTTATTACAAATATAATTTAAAAATTTTCACATTTTTCCTTAAAAATATTATGCTTTTGATATCGATTGACACACATAATTTATGGGTTATTTAAAATTATGGCATTACTATCAAAATAGTTAGTAAGCCTGTTTACAAACTGGCTACAACTAGTTCTGTAGAGAGTGGAATTTTTATTGCCGAATATTTTAATAAATTAGTCTGGTGGTACTTCTAGGACATTAATCTTCATAGTGTTAGGAGTATTTATATTTTAAAGGAATTTTTAATATCTATTTTATAATCGTAGTGGACTTTACCGTTGATCAAACTGCATTATTTTGCATCTTTTCTTATTTCCTGTACTAAGATTTGTTGTTGACAGATCATATTAGCTCAAATTTTGTGTGGAAGAAAAGCAAAGTATTTTTACTTCTTTTGCTAATAGGAAATTTCGGATTTCTGTAAAATCACCCTTCGAGATTTTTGCTCTTCCGTTGGTCTGTGGGTGTCTGTATGTCTATCTGTTTTCACAATAGCTGAAACCAAATGAGATATTAATTTGCAACACATATGATAATGACCATAATATGTTTTACAGTTTTTAATTCACAGCCTGGATTAATTATATACGCGTATCTTTCTATGAAGCCTATAGTTACATTCAACTTCATTTCTATTCATTCAGACCAAGTATAGTGCGAGACAGAAACTCAATACACTGCAAAATATTATTTTTAAGTAAGAACAGAATCTACATCGTATGTCAAGTAGGTTGTGATACCGTTTTTAATTGGCAATCTCTAAAATTATATTTGTCACGATATGATCAGCTTTCAAGATAATTTATTTAAATGGCATATAATCTATGGAACAAATATTGTTGGCTTATATTTAAACACTGATTAAATGTCTGATTTTAAACTTCGTCATTATGCACAAGCCATCACGTAAATAATAGGACGCGGAAATTGTCAAAAACTGCCAAACCATTTTGCGTCAGATGTATTGCGTCGTGCGCATGTCTATTAAAAATTGGAAATAAATTTATAGTAGAGTCAATGAAGAGGAAAAATCGTTGAAACTTCTCTTAATCCTCAAGAACAGCAGCGATTTTGATAATTTTTTTTAAACGTTTGTTTATATATATTACGTGTATTTTATAAATTATTAATTATGAATAGATTTTTTTTTACATGATACTTTTAAGAATGATATAAAAGTGATATACACAATAAAATGATAAATTTTTTAATTACATATGAACAATTTACCAATTTATAATTTAAATATATGAAAATATTAAAGATTTATTTTTCATTTAAATCTGGAGTACTGGAGACATCATTTTCTTCAGGAGGTAGATGGTTATTGCAGTCATTTTCCAGTGCAAACAGTGCTTGCAGGTGAGCAATACGGACCACTATTTCTGCAACCACATGCTGCACCGCTTCCTGTTTTGCAAAAGTAAAATATGATTCTTCGGTGCTGCTGGTTGCGCTATTTTTACTGGTGTTAAATGTCTATTCAATGCCAAATCACCGACCAGTGATCAACGCTTTCAAAAAGATGGATGAGATTCCATCGAAACGTCAGCGAAACCGTCCATCAAGGGCCTTTAAGCTAACACGGGATACCCGAAAAACCACTACTACTTTTCACACCCGTGAGAACATTCGTCAATATATATATATATATATATATATATATATATATATATATATATATATATATATATATATATATATATATATATATATATATATATATATATATATATCCGGTTCTATAGCGTCCTACGCCTTCCAGTTCCTAGTTTCCATCCCCTGCGGTCTCCCCAGTCACCCGGTCTTACGTTTCTTTCTGACATGGCTTTCTGGATACCACCGATCCAACTTGCTTTAGGCCTTGCTCTTCTTCGTTTTTCCATTGGGCTCCATCTGTGGACTAGTTTCGGAATTCGATATGTTGCCATTCTCTTCACATGTCCATACCAGGTAAGTTGTTTCTGTTAGATTTCTTCAATAATTGTGGTTTCCAATTTCATCATTTCCCGTATTTTGTTCCAACCGTCTGGTCAATTGCCACGTCTCACACAATGCTTTTAAAAATTGAGTCATAGATATATCGTTTCTTCTCTAGGGATACGTTCCTTGACCAAAGGATAGAGTTCAGGTGTCCTATCACCGTTTTTCCCTTACTGATTCTGTCTTCTATTTCTCGTTCTGTTCTGCGGTTTTTTTTCCATTTTTGTCCCCAGATAGGTATATTCGTCACACGTCTCAATTACTTCGCCAGAGTTTAAAATAAGGTTGTCTTCTTCTCCCCCTAAGCAAAGATATTTGGTTTTTTGTAGTTCACCGTCAGGCTCCCAGTTTTTATATTCTTCAAACAATCTTCTCGTCATAAGGTCTTCTTTGTCCTGTGCTATACAAACCTGGTTATCAGCGAAGTGCAATGTGTAAAGTGTTGTATTGTCTGTGAGCTGTATTCCAATTCCCCTACATGCTCTTCTCCATCTTTTCAGTGTCTCATTTAGATATATTCTAAAAAGCGTTTGAGATAAGCAGCAGCCCTGTTTGAGACCCTTGGTCACGAGGAAGCTATTCGAGAAGGAGTTGGCTAGTTTTAGTTTGGAATACCACCGATCATAAAGTTGTTTTATTGTGTCAGTTGCTGTACTGTTGATTGGAGATACCTCTAATATTTGCCATAGTATTTTTTTTGGAACCGTATCATACGCTTTCATCAAATCCACGAACAATAAATGAACCTCTCTATTAGTTGAGGTCTTTTTCTCATTTAGTTGGGTAAAGGCAAATATATTATCCAGACATAACCTACCAGCTCTAAACCCCGACTGTTCTTCTATTTCGCACAGCCCATACTCTTCTTCAATAACATTTTTGAAGATTTTGCCATATACTCTACTGAAGGTACTTGCGACAGATATACATCTATAGCTATGGCAGTAAGTTCTGCTTCCCTTCTTGTGGATTGGCGTTATCCATACTTCCTTCCAGCTCTGAGGAATTATCTCCAATTACATATTATTCTATTAATCAGCGAATTATAATGCTTGAATTACGTAATTCTTTGGCATGAGACAGTTAGAACTGCGTTCGTATGGGGAAAGTATTTGGAATGGACAAAGTGGAAACATAAGCGTATTTGGCATATATTAATTAGTGAGCGTTACATAAACAAAACCAAATAATAAAACAACGAGAGTGTAAAAAAATATAACAAGGACATAACCTGGAGATAATAAAAAAAAGACAATTTTGCGACGTAGAAACTGTAAACTAATAGAAAATCTAATGCATCGAAGCGTGAAGTAGTCTAACATACATTCTATATAAGATAACTTAAAAAAAAAAAACAGACAACAATCAGTTGAAAATATTATGATAAACAGGTAAATATCATATATTTTTAATATTCCGTACGGAACACTTATAAGATCCCTTCGGCGTCTGTCCGTCCGTCACATCCAATTTTCTCTGAAACTATTTGACCTAGAAAGCTGAAATTTGGCACTAATATGGGAATTGATAGCCTCATCAGGGCTATGTACTTTTGAAGTTAAATTTTGAGTAAAAGGGTTTATAGGGGGGGGGGGGCGAAATCGGAAGTGTACAAAAAAAATTACCAGGTCATCGAGTGGGGTGTCAGATGAAAGCTGTAAAAACACGAGGTTCAAATATATATAACATAATACTTGCGCACACTTTCCTTCGTATTATTTTTAAAAAATTGCGAAAAATCTCTATGCCCCTCTTATCTCGAAAAGTACTGATCAAAAAATTTTGAAAAAATTATCGAATATTCTCCACAGGGTGCAGATTGAACGAAAATTATCACCTTTAAAAATTTATCTGGTATATATAAATATATATTTATCTGGTACATAAAAAAAAATTCAAGGTCATTCAGTTTTCAGTAAAGATCGGAAAATAACTTTATTGAAAACTCATTTGGGGTTTGTTTTGTAGAGTCATTGATCATTTTATACCACCGTAACAAAAATTTTTATTTTAAAAGCAACCAACGTACGGAAAATTAATTGTGCAAGTACGACTTGCACTTGGCCGGTTTATTTTGAAACTAGTATTTCATTAGCCTTCCAATTTTTCTATTATATGTGTTAATTTCCTCGTAAGGTTTTAAAGAAATCTACTAAAGATCGACACTAAAAGGGCACACTCTATTACTACTTGTAGTTCTACTAAGTTATTAGTTTATTTAATTGCGGTAAATTTTCAACAACGATTCTATAACAGAAACGGTCGGACATACTCGTAGATAGAATTATGGAGAATTCATGATTATTTTACTACAATTTAACTACGCCCCAATCGGCCACTGAGTTTGCTAATTCCAAATTATTTTTGGAGGGGCAGAAAATAAAATTAGTATACATGGATTTTTGTCTCGTGTTATAAATTTATCTACTTTATTTTAACAACTAACAAATGAGACACAGGGAAACCCTTTAGAGCCGGTTTTATTAAGGCTATGATAATCGGTGCGTTT
Organism: Pachyrhynchus sulphureomaculatus; assembly: GCA_019049505.1. Lineage (NCBI taxonomy): Eukaryota > Metazoa > Arthropoda > Insecta > Coleoptera > Curculionidae > Pachyrhynchus > Pachyrhynchus sulphureomaculatus. The sequence goes on from JAHKBH010003311.1 coordinate 10,781, forward strand.
TTAAACTCGATCTAGTTGTAATAGAACTTAAAAATTTCTTCATATGCTGTGTTTTTTCGCTTTTGAGGCTGCTATATTTCATGTGTACCAATGGCCGAGAAACAAATCCTTAGAAACGTAAAATATCGGTTTAGTTACAAATAAATCATTTTTTCTAATATATAGCTTAGCTTCATAACCTTAGTTCGCTTACGCGTATTTTTGTTAATTTTAACATCTAGTTGTCAAATTATATTAGCTTTAAAGTTCGCCCTTTTTAGTGAATTGAAATGTGTTAAAATCTAAGTTTTTAATTAATTTTATTTTTTATTAGTTCTCAGAAACAGTTTTAAAAAATAGACACAAGTATTTATTCACGTAAATGTCCTAAATATCATAAAGAGTTTACCTGTCATTTTTGGTTGTACACGGAATTACATAATCGAATAGGAATAATTATTTCGTTTATAATAAAGTATCGTTACAAGGAACTAAATATGTATTGTCTTATGTATATTATTTTAAATATTTATAAAAAAATTTTTACACTTACATCCCCTGCTGTTTTAGTATTGGCCAAGATCACCGTACAATGTTAAAATTCGGTCCGTCGTTTTCTATCTGTCCCTGTCCCATAAGATGCAGCAGTTCGTTTGGGGAAACCTGGAACCTTAAACGAAAAATGGTGCTTTGGCTATAAGTACACGGGTATTAGCTGCAGTATTGTGAACGAAAACGATAACCTTGGAGCTAAGTCGGAAGCAGAGGTTGGCTTGCTTATGTGTCTCCAAGGCTATAAGTAGCATCCCCACCATAGCTACGAAAATAATTCTAGGACTAATACCACTACATATATGTGTGAAAAATGAGGCTATCAATAGCACTCAGGGAATGAAGACAAATACAGAATGAAAATGACAATCTGCAGAATTCGAGCACACGACAATTATGGATCTAATCGACGACAAACTCTTCGATGTGCAATCTGATTATATGACAACGTCGTATAATTTCGAAATTGAAAATTGGGTGAGACGGATCAAAACTTCAAGCGGAGTAAGCGCTGGCATACATGCAGAAAAGCCCAAGTGGAATTTTAGAATTTCATTAGGGAGAAGGGCAACAACATTCCAGGCAGAAATTCACGCAATACAAGTTCACGAAAATATTAGATGGGATTACCGCAACCAACAGCAATATCTTCTCAAACAGCCAATCTGCTTATCAAGTTAACTTCAAAATCACGATGGCGTGTAAACGTAACTTGTTAGAATTATCCTCCAGGAACAACAAGGTTGAACTACAGTGGGTTCCGAGACATTCAGGAATAAAATTTAATAAAAAAAAAAGCGGGCAAGCAAGATTCAGAGCTACAAACCCATGTCAGGGTCCAAAACCAGCACTCGGTATACCAAAACAGGTGGTAAAATCGGTAATCAACAGAAGATCAGCAATATCTAGATCGTTGGCTTGCAACATCTGGCCAAAAATGTGGACGCCCCCTCAAACAACCGACATTCTTTGTTTAACAAGGGCCCAAACCAAACTAGTGGTGGGACTGATCACTGGCCACTGTCACCTGAGGAACAGAAAATGAGTATCCACAATGATCCCACGACATGCAGACGATGTGGTGAAAAAGAAGAAACCTCTATGTATTTTGAATATGCGGCTTTAACTCGGGATAGGGCTTGGAAGGAATCTAATTAACCTTCTTAAAGGAACGACGCTCACGTTACCAAGAGAGAGGATCACAATACGTCGAGAGGCTTCAGTGCACAAACAGGCACATTCGCCTACCCTTAAAACCAATCAACCATCTGTCCTTACTATGGTCATTGCATTTTTAAATGATGCTTATTGATTTGTCAATTTTATGGAAGACATGCCTATTCTACCTTGGGTATAAAACGACTGTACCTATCTAACAGCAATACTGCTTATAAAATGTGTTTTTTTTTTAAAAAAAAAAAAGCATCTTCGGATTTCTATGATTTAGGGTCTTATTTTTAAATAAAATTAAATTATGAAATGAAATGAAAGGTGTTTGCATCAATACACAGATCATTTCTACTTAAAGTGCACTAGATGATAAAGCGACCTTGATCTTCAAATCAAAATGAAGTCCTATAAGCCAAAAATAGAATTATATCAGACGCCCTCAAGTATCCCTGTTCTTTTTTAAATTTAAGTATAATTTAAATATAGAATTTTAAAATGTCATGCTTACTCACAAATTTTTAGTGTTCCGTACGGAACACTTATAAGATCACTTCGATGTCTGTCGGTCTGTCCGTCCGTCCATCTGTCTGTCTGTCTGTCACGTCCGATTTTCTCCTATTTGACATAGAAAGTTGAAATTTAGCACTAGTATAGGAATTGATGGCCTTATCAGAGCCGTGTAGTTCTGAAAGTTAACTTTAAAGGGTTTGTTTTGGGGAGTGAAATCGGAAGTGAACAAAAAATTACCCGGTCGTTGAGTGGGGTGTGAAATGAAAGCTTGTAAAAACAGGAGTTCAAAAATACATATAATGTAACACTTGCGCACACTTTTCTTCGTATTATTTTAAAAAATTGCGAAAAATCGTTGACCCGCCTACTTATCTCGAAAAGTACTGACCAAAAAATTTTGAAAAAGTTCTGGAATATTCTTCACAGGGTGTAGATTGAACGAAAATTATCACGAGTGCATTATCTTTAATAATTTATCTGGTATATAAAAAAAAACTAAAATTTCAAAGACATCAGTTTTCAGTGAAGATCGGAAAAGGTACGGAACACTAATTGCGCAAGTCCGACTGGCACTTGGCCGGTTATTTAATAATGATATTAGTTAGAGTTTAGTTGTTTACTTGCGTGTATATAAACATAATTTATTTTTATATATTACTAGTAAGACCTGGAAAAAACCTATGAGGTTTTTAGATTTGCTCACAGTCTCTAGATAAACAAAGTTCCCTATTTTCGTAGGTCTGTTAGTGTAATAACGCTTGGGAAAAATGAGATACCTAATTCGAATTCGGTATACATAAAATTCTTGAAATAAGAAAGAAATCTGTGGTTTATGAGCGATATCGCTTGAAGGAAAGTGGTCGAAAGAGGTGGGATAAACTTGGTATGTTATATGTAATAATATTATAAAAAAATCTGTTTTTAGTAGAGATAATGAGTAAATTTTAAGCCTAATCGTTTATAGTAAAATATATGAAAAGTTAAAGTAGTGGGGGGTACGGTTCGAGGGACTATCTTGGAAATATCGTGTCATACGTCATTTTCATAGTTCTTCGAGTTGAGGAAGCTGAAAATTATGTATGTTTTTTTTTTTAATTAGTTCCAATTTTACGTCTTCTACTTTCTTTTTTTTAATAATATCTTACTATAAAGTATCTATTAGTTTAAACATGGATTTGTAATGGTTGGAATAAGTTATTCCTTATTGTGAGAAAGTTGAATTCAGTGTTTATTTTAGAATTGCCTGTTTACTTTAACTTTTTTCATATAACTCACAGAATATTACAACTGTAAATATCAAAGATATTTACACAGATACATCTAATATTTATTGTGTTGGTCAAAAACTAGCTATAACCTCTTAATTGTAGAATTTGGACCGTATTATTAATTATATATTAATTCTTTATATATCTACAGGATATACTTTCAGCCAAATTTTTTTAAATTATAAAACTTAAATAAAAAAAACGCAACAAAACTTTCGAATCTTTTTACATTGTAAGTTGCGAAACTGTTATTTTCAACAAATAAACAAAAAAATTAATTAAACTCTTAAAATTGCGATACTGTTAAAACACTTCCCATTGCAGGTTTGTTTACAATTCCTTTCTTAATAACATTCTTTTCTAGCAAAGACCTTGTAGTGCAAAAAATTACGTATAATAAGAGGCGACTTTTAAATACTACCTCTGTGGACAAACTAAGCACAATTTCATCGCGGATTTTCCAAAATAGGTGCTTGAAAGCCTAAAGTGACCATTTTTGACGAAGTAATTAATTTAAGTGAATAACCTAACCTGAGCTAAAAGCTCGAATTTAAATAACCGGTCAAGTGCAAGTTGAACTTGCGCAATTAGTGTTCCGTACGTTGATTGCTTTTAAAACAAAAAATTTTGTTACGGAGGTATAAAATGTTCAGTGACTTCATAAAACACATCCCAAATGAGTTTTCAACAAAGTTCGTTTCCAATCTTTACTGAAAACTGATGACCTTGAAATTTTTGGTTTTTTTTATATACCAGATAAATTATTAAAGGTAATTCACTCGTGATAATTTTCGTTCAATCTACACCCCGTGGAGAATATTCCAGAATTTTTTCAATAAGTACTTTTCGAGATAAGGCGGGTGGACAGCGATTTTTTCGCGATTTTTTAAAAATACTACAAAGAAAAGTGCTCAGCGATTTTTATATATATATATTTTTAAAAATACTACAAAGAAAAGTATATCGCAATATATATTAAAATATATATATATATATATATATATATATATAATATCGCAATTTTTTAAAAATTATACAAAGAAAAGTGTTCGTAACTATTACATTATATATATATTTTTGAACTCGTGTTTTTACAAACTTTCATTTGACACCACACTCGATGATCTAGTAAAAAATTTTTTTCCACTTCCGGATTCACCCCCAAGACTAACCCCTTAAGTCCAAATTTAACTTTCAAAACTATATGGCCCTGATGAGGCCATCAATTCCTATATTATTACCAAATTTCAACTTTCTATGACAAATAGTTTCGGAGAAAATCGCGTGTGACAGACAGACGGACAAAGACCGAAGTCATCTTATAAGTGTTCCGTACGGAACACTAAAAACACCTTGTCTACTTCTGCTTTACCTCCAAATCGCCCAGGTGCTCGACAGAATGTTACAAATCCTTTAAAGATGGTATACCGGAAATTGATACTTTTAAATAGTGGATAAAATTGTATACATTTCACTGAATGCAAAAAACATTACCCCCATTGATTATTTTCTCTACATTCTCAGATTAGTCCAACGGGCTTTATTTTAATTGTTTAACGAAAATTATTTACCAAGTTGCCAACATACAATTTAAAATACCTTTTTTACCTGTTACTAGTTTATTCTGACTTAAAAAAACTTGTTTTACTATGTACCGTTTACTTTTGGTTCCTTTACGATAGATATACTTAAAAGATTGTGCCCCGTTATACTAGAAGTTCATTTTCAATTATTATTGGTGTCTTTTAGCAGAAATAAGGCAAACTATACAGTGATCGACACAAAATAAAAATAATAATAAATAGTAAAATTTATTATCGTGGTTACTTTAACGAACGAAATTCCGAGCTAAGTTATTTTTTAAATTTTATTGGGTAATTTCTACCTTAAGTTTTAATCTACTTTTCCATTAAGAGGTAATGTGACTCCTAGAGCTGATGATATTCCACTCTGTCACCTAAGAACGTGACCGCTCGTATTCTTGAAAAAATGTGTTTTGGAGCATTATTTGCCATCAACGTATTCTTTAGTGTGCTAACAAAGGCGCAATTACCTTATTAAGTTGTTCAACCGCCACCTGCATCAATAATCGCCTGACATCTTCAAGGCATGCTGTCGACGAGATTTTCTGCAGACTGCAAATTTTTCGAATCTCGCGAGTCAACTGAGTCAAGGTCCTCAGAGTTTTTCCTCTGAGCTTTCTCTTTACAAAGGATCAAACATTTTCAAGAAAGTTGGCGTCGGGTGATTGTGAGGGCCACTCTAGTATCTTATCGTGGGCCCAAGCGAGCCGCTTCACGACGTGATTTTTGCCCAGCAAAGGTTTCTTCAACGTTCTTCGGAATTTGACATCATAAGCATGGAAGTGTTGTCGAATGGTCTCATGGAACACATTCAAACACGATTTTCTTAATTTTGCTGCTCCTTGACACAGCGTCAATTTCGGGTCCCGTGGAAACAAAGACACGATTCGTTTTTCAACTTTCAAAGTGACTTTGCCTACCGAGCCACGTTTTGGCAAGTCGTCGACATTTTTCGTCTTGTTAAAATGATTTACCCCCTTCTTCACAAACAACACCGACTTTTTAATATATTTAGCGGCCGCGGAACGTGTCATTTAAGACCTCTTTGGATGGAAATAAAGAACGACTGCCTCGAACCGACGCGCAAACAAGTGACTCATTTTGGATTTTACGTGATTTCAACGAAAGTTCGGAATCGACTGATACTTTTACTAAAATGCGTCGTAGACAAAGGTTCTATCTACCGATTTTTTGTTAAATCGCATCTACCAAAAATGCATTATCGCGGACACGTTCTTACTTGACAGACTGTGTATAGATAATATTTTTTAAGTTTCTATTAAAATAAAGCTTCTCTCTGGATTGCCTGGCTGGTTGTAGGCAGGGTAGGCGAGTATGTCTGTTTGTGCACTACAGCCTCTTGGCTTATTATGCTGAGTTCTCTAAATTACAAGAGCATCGTCACTTAAAGATGTTTTATTAGCTTCTTTCCAAGCCCTTCATGTAATAATTTATTGCCACGATGTAGATCTCGAACAGTTAATATTTGATCCAAGTTAAAGCCACACATTCATATAGGATGTGCATAGAGGTTTCTTCCTCTTTACCACATAGTTTGCATGTTGTACGGATACCTATTTTCTGTAAATATTTCCCCAGGTGACAGTGCTCGGTGATCAGTCCCACCAATGGTATGGTCTAGGCCCTTGCAAAACGAAAGACGACAGTTGTTCTTTAAGGGGCCTCCAATTACGTCGCGGGTGTTTCGCCAGATATTATCAACCAACGATCTAGATGTTGCTAATACGACCATCTATTAATTGTCATTTTAACCACAAGTTTTGGTATACCAAATGTTTTGTATCTCCGAATTTTGCTAATTCGTCCTATTTTTCGTTACCTTTTATCCTCAAATTTCCTGGAACCCACAGTAGCTAAACTCTGTTGTTTCTAGAGGATAGTTCTAACAGGTCAGGTTCACACTCCATCGTGATCTTCTAGATTGGCATCTAAAAGCTTTAGAGCAGCTTGACTGTCTGTAGTTCTTGACTGCGTGAATACGTGCATGTATTTAGTAAATTTCTGCTTGAAATATTATTACACTCGACCCTAGTGGAATGCTAAAGCTCCACTTGAGTTTTTCTGCGTATATGCCTTACCCACTCTGCTCGAAATTTATTATTCGTCAGTGCAATAGACCAGACCCGTTACCTGCGTCGTAGTATCTACCTTCATCCATAGATTTGGGTCGCCCCCAGTTCTATATGATTTTTCGAAATTATACGACGTCAGATTGTATATCTAATAGTTTGCCGTTGATTAGATCCATAACTCTTGTGTGTCCAAATTATGCAGGTTATTGTTCCCATTCCTCTTATGTCTTCATTGGATAGGCGCTATTGATAGTGTCACTTTTTATATGTATCTCCAGGGGTGTTAGTCCTAGAATTATTTCCATAGCTGTGATGGGGGTGCTAATTATAATCCCGGCGGACTACAAGCAAACTACCCTCTGCAGCAGATTTAACTCTACGGTTGTGGTTCTCTCTGAATTAGTCTGTATTCAGTAAAAAAAATGGTAAAGTTATATACTCAGTATTTCCCTTGCAAATACAGGTTATAAAGTCGATATATCCCTTGCCAAAGAGAAATATTGTATTTGTGAGAATATGCCCTCTGAGATTTTTGCATATCTTCACTTTTCAGAATACCTAGATCACGAAAAACATAGTCCTCCATTTCCATTGATCTGTGTGTCGATCTATTCTTCTTTGTCTTGACACGATGACTCTCTAAAGAAAGGAAATATCAGTTTCAAATTTGGTACAGATAAAAAATTTAAGTAGGAATGGAACCAATCCTTTTTGAGCGATATAGTTTTAGGAAAAGGTCTTAAGAGGAGTAAGGGTCGATATTTATATATTTTCAATACTATTATGAGAATAATTTTGGGTTTTTAATTGAGGCAAAAAACCAGAATTAAATAAAATTAGTTATAATCAAATATGTATGGAATTCAAACAATTAGATTACTTCGTTTAATCATGTTATACGTATTTTTTCAGAATTCTTGAAGAGGAGAGGAGGAATTTGAAAATTGAAAAAAAAATCATTTTTGTATTGTCAAACATGTAAGAGATTAATAAAACGAGGGAGACGTTAACGTAGTTACTTCGTATACGAGTCTATCGTCTTATATATATATATATATATATATATATATATATATATATATATATATATATATATATATATATATATACACTTATACACTTAGGACAGTGTAGGAATCTGAAAATTGTGCTATTTCTTCATTATTCTGAAGTAGTTATGTCAAACGTATAAAAGGTTAAATGATGAGGGAGAAGGTATGGAAAGGTTGCTTCTTCGATTCCAAGAATCCTGAAAAAAACGTAAAATATTCGAATCAACTCCTCTAATTTTCTCCACTATACCTTTAAGCCCTTATATATGAGATAGACTACAAATAATACTGCTTACAGTTTGTTTAGTGTCTTAAAACAACATTAAATATGTGAAAAATTCTATCTTGTGATGTTCTATGCCAAAACATACATAACAATATTTTACGAATACGAAAACAATTGTTATCTATTTTCACAGTTTTTTGGTCTACGCGCGGATAAGTAGTCAAGTGTTGCTCACACAAATAAAAAAATATTTTGTTAGTTGAAAGTAAATTTAAGTCAAGATATTTTTAATTAATTGAAAAATTAATCGAAATTTTTTTTTCTCCTGTAATACTAACATCTAAAACTATGGAAATAGTGTAGAAAAGTTATAGCATCTTTGAAATAGAGAGCAATAACTACTAAAAATACGTTATTGAGTTTCTGTGTCGTTTAATATGAAAAAATATCCACAAAATATATATGTAAAAATTAATTAATATTATTTTAGATTAAACTACCATTTTAATTGCTATTTATATATATATATATATATATATATATATATATATATATATATATATATATATATATATATATATATATATATATATATATATATATATATATATATATATATATATATATATATATATATATATATATATATATATATATATATATATTATATATATATATATATTATATATATATATATATATATATATATATATATATATATATATATATATATATATATATATATATATATATATATATATATATATATATATATATATATATATATATATATATATATATATATATATATATATATATATATATATATATATATATATATATATATATATATATATATATATATATATATATATATATATAAAGGGTGATTCATTTAGAGGTACTTTTTTTTTAAATAAAAAAAATGAATAAAAACAATTTTATTTTATAATCTTTATTATCATATAAAAGAACTATTCTTTACAATTATTTCTTAAAGATAATTTCTTTCAAATGTTGTCCGCGACTACGGTTAACAACGTCCATTCTGAAGTTCCAATTTTCAATGACGCGTGTGAGTATTTCGAGTGGTATTTGGCCAATGACTCGAGTAATATTGGCCTCCAATGCCTCAATTGTAGCTGGCTTATCCATGTAGACTTTGGACTTTACATAGCCCCAAATGAAAAAGTCAAGAGGTGTGATGTCACATGATCTAGCCGGCCAATTCACTGGTCCAAAGCGTGAAATGATCTGTTAGCCGAATTGCTCTCGCAGTAAAGCCATGGTTTCACGGGCTGTATGGCAAGTGGCGCCATCTTGTTGGAACTAAATTTCGTCGAGACCACGGGCTTCAATTTCTGGCATCAAATAGTCTGTTATCATGGCGCGATAACAGTCACCATTCACAGTAACATTCCGGCCGGCCTCTGTTTTGAAGAAATATGGACCGATTATTGTTGTTGTTCATCACCCCAAATACGGGCATTTTGTTTATTCACGAACCCATTAAGCCAAAAAAATCGTGAACAAAATTTTTCTCGAAAACAGTGGATCTTCTGCAAGCTTGTCAAGAGCCCAACGATTAAAACGGAAACGATTCGGAAGGTCGGTCGGCTTCAGTTGTTGAACTAGTTGAATTTTGTATGCTTTTAAAGAAAGATCCTTACGTAAAATACGCCAAGTTGTTGAATATGACAGGCCAAGCTGTTGAGAACGGCGACGAATCGACACTTCACGGTCTTCGCGTACACTCTCCGCTACCGCCCCTATATTTTCTTCACTACGTGCTGGATGTGGTCTATTCGGTCGAGCATTATCCAATAATGAAAACTGGGTCTCAAACTTATTGATGGTAGAGCGAATTGTGCGTTCGGTAGGCCGATTATGTGGACCATAAGTTGCTCTAAGCGCCCGATACACATTCCTCGTAGAACGCCCATTTTCGTAATAAAGTTGAATAATTTGTAGACGCTGTGCCGGGCTAAGTCTTTCCATTATGAATTGTCAAACACTACTGAACAGGAATGACACTTCAGTTGACACGACGCATGCGCAATCTGCAATTAAATCCCCATCACAAAAAGTACCTCTAAATGAATCACCCTTTATATATATATATATATATATATATATATATATATATATATATATATATATATATATATATCGGTTTACAACGGTGCGACCTCCAATCTCCATCTCTTTCGGTCGTTTCATATATCTTCCAGGTTTCCTTCCTCAATTTCCCTGTCTGTCCCCTCTCTCCAACTTGTTCTCGATCTACCTCGCTTTTTTCTGCCTTCTGGTTGCCATTTTAGTATTTGTTTTGGGATTCGATCTTCGTCTATTCTTTGAATGTTCGCGTTGTTTAGTTAGAATTTCGCTTGTAATACTGTATTTGATTCCCATGAGTTCGTTAATACGTTTCTCTTCTGGATATTCCTGCTGCTCTTCTCCAGAAATTCATTTCTTTGTTCTCTGCGTGGCTAATGCTCTTTCCTTCAGAGGCTATACTTCACTATAATGTGATACTTTTCACTATGGTTTCATATATTTTTTTTGATGGTTTTATTTATAGATTTATCTCATAGAATGCTGTTTAGCAGTTTAATGGCTTTTCTTCCTACCATATTTATCTCTCTTATTCCAAGTCGAGTTTTCCTTCCTCCGAAATTTTTATACCCAGATACTTGTAGTCGCCGCATTGTTTTATCGTGGTCCAATCGTCGAGTATAAGATCTTTATTTTCATATTTGTGCTTTTTGTCATGAATGGTTCTTCTAAATCCCGACATAGTGAACGGAACATAGTCACATTGACTCTATTACTTTTCAACTGGTGACAGATATCGGCGTTATTTTTTTTACACATATATATGTAAAGTACGTGAGTAAATCAAACATAAACAAGACTTTTTTCTGAGCGAAGGATTTTGTTCAGAACGAGGGTCTACTTCTAGGCGTATTAGGTAGGAATGTCAGAAGTGGGACAGTAGACTATTCGCCTCGCCAGACCCATTCGACAGTACTTCTCACAATGTCTGACCAAAGGTTTACTCGTCCGTTACGCAACACAAAATTATCAACTTTCTCACCTGTGAAGGCGTGAAAACCTGCCGAAATTTTCCAAAGATTGAAAGCACAACTCGGGAACGAAACACTGTCAAAACTTCGTATGCCTGACATAAGGAGTTTATAAAAGAAGAGGGCCACGGAGGAAAACATCGACGTGATTCGAAACCATAATGAATGCGACCGAAAATTAACGGCGTCCAAAATTTCTGCTGAGATCGAAATAAATTATGAGGGCTCCCAAGCCAACCTCACACAAAACCTAGGATTCCTCTGTTGAAACCTTTGGCGATCTATGAGTACCTATCGGCACGTTTTGCAGAAAAAGTGGTAACGCGTTTTACAATGACAATATTAAAAAGCTGCCGATAAGGGGGAAAAGCGCATTTCCAAAAAAGGAAATTATGAAGAAAAATAATATGTATGTATAAAAAAAGTCATCTATGTATATTTTATTTCCCTAGTACAATTATAATAAGCAACTTTATTTTGCAATACAAGAACTGTTTTTATTTTATGGAATAAACACCATTTTATTTGTAGTAACGTTCATCTTTTCTATTAAAATATAATCTTATTAAAATAAGGTCAATGCACACGACATTTTGACGTTTTTTTAAAATATTGTGCGCAACATGTCTAACAAAAGCTATCTTTTATTTCTATTTCTTTACGAAGAAGAAAGTACTAACGTAAGTAAGATTCTAGATTATAGATTATTTCAAATTAACTACTTTTAGTTTTAGTTTACCTGTGTAGTGATTTTGTTGACATGCTGAGAAGTTCTTCTTCATGTGGTACTGTAACTTAGGGAAATAAATATATAGTGTTTTATTGAAAGTTAGTCCCAAAATTTGAACAAGTCGCTTAGCAGCGGTAAATAGAGAAAAAGGTGTTTTAAATGTGTGCGAGAGGCCTTATGACGGAAAGTCTGTAGTGAATGATAAAAGACATTTGTTTAAATTTAAGTTTGAATAAACCCAAAAAGTAAATACAAATTTTGTTGACTGATACTAAAATAACTGTCACTGTTCGGATATAACTCACATAATTTAAAATTATTTAATGTCCGGATTTAGTTTTCGAAAATTAGGTAATAAATGTTCCCTTAAACGAGGATTTAATAATTACTCATGCCCGACATCACGTAATTTTTAGTGTTCCGTACGGAACACTTATAAGATCACTTCGATGTCTGTCCATTTTTGTCCTGTCCTCCGAAACTATTTGACACAGAAAGTTTAAATTTGGCACTAATATAGGAATTGGCCCTATCAGAACCGTGTAGTTTTGAAAGTTAAATTTTGACTTAAAGAGTTAGTTTTGCAGGGTAAAATCGGAAGTTAAAAAAAAAATTCACCAGGTCATCGAGTGAGGTCTCAAATGAAAGTTTGTAAAAACACGAGTTCAAAAAATATATATATATATATATATATATATATATATATATATATATATATATATATATATAATGTAATAGTTGCGAACACTTTTCTTTGTATCATTTTTAAAAAATTGCGAAAAATCGCTGCCCCCGCTGATCTCGAAAAGTACTTATTAAAAAATTTTGAAAAAATTCTGGAATATTCTCCACAGGGTGTAGATTGGACTAAAATTATCACGAGTGCATTAGGTTTAATAATTTATCTGGTATACATATAAAAAAAAAATTCCAGGTCATCAGTTTTACGTGAAGATCATAAAAAACTTCGTTGAAAACTCGTGTATTTTGTGAAGTCATTGATCGTTTATACCTCCGTAACAAAAATTTTTATTTTAAAAACAATCGGCGTACGGAACACTAAATGCGCAAGTTGACTTGCACTTGCCCGGTTTTTTTAATTATATCTCGTAAAATGTTCAAACCTAGTAAACTTGAAAGAAGATACTTTCTCAAAAATGTCATTGAAAATGAAGGTATATGTGTAGAAAAATATCTATGGGAAATATTTTAAAATACAATTTATGTAAAGAGAAAAATAAATGATTTTAAAAGAAAATGTTTTTTAGAAACTTTAAATCATATCTACATGAAGAAACATCCTGTATTTTTACTTTGCATCGTACAATTTTTGATATATATTGAAGAATGAAATAAATACATTTATTTATGGGTTGATGGTATAAGCGATAAAACGTTAAGGGCACATACCTAGTCATGAAGCCGAAAAAAAGCATTTTTTAGGATTTTTCTAGGGAAACTATTCATTATATAAATCGGGTTTTATTGAATATAATAATAGCTTAAAATACAATTTAATAAAAAAAAAAGGCAGCGCCGCACGCATTCCCTTGCGACCCCTTTTTTTAAGAAGTATTGCGGGGTGCACGATTACTAAAAGCTGGACTATCTGAAATCAAAATTTCCAAAGAAACCAATATACTAGAGGATCAATCTTGTCTTTGAACGAAAGATTTAAAAATGTTTTTTCATTAAATGGCATTTAAGGGGTTATATACACCTGGGTGCTACAAAAAGTATGTATATTTTAAAAAAAAAATATTTTAAAGGTTTTTAAGTGAATAATATAAAAGAATGGCGCACTTTAAATTATATGATTTTTTTTTTTTAAAAAAAATATGTTTTAAATGTTAACATTATTTTTTATCGGGTGATGAAAACTATGGCGCCTCCTTGTCTGCAGGATAACTTCACAAAAAATAATCCAATCTGAAGAGGTTTTTCAAAAATAAAAAATTTACGGTATTTGAAATTTAAGTATACAATTTTCGACAAAAAAAAATTAATTAATTATTTATAAAAAATTGTCCATTAGAAAAAATAAAAGAACCTCTCGACATTTTGTAGAAAAAGTAATTATTAAGATTTAAAAAAAAAGTTTAAAATTATTAAAAATCGACAGTAATATTGCAGACATTGTTTGAAAACAGGTAGCGGTCCCAATCCGGCGCCAGGTCACATTTAATGCTAAACCTTTGTAACAGAATGGAATTTTCCTAATTTTTTTTTTGAACAATTCTGAGAAGAATAGGGAATGAAGATTCATAAAAAAAATTAAATTTTTGAAAATTAGAAGTGTATGTAACCCTCTAAAGACAAGACTGATCCTCTAGTAAGCAGCGGAAAGCGTGCAGGGCCGCCATTTTTTTTTATTTAAACTTCACAAATTTTAATTTAAGCTATGGTTATTACATAAAATACAAACCTAATTTATATGATGAACAGTTTCGCTAAAAAGAAATCCTAAAAAAAACGCTTTTTTTTTCAGTTCCATGCCTTAAAGCTTCAAAATGATATTCTATTATAAATTATGTTATTAAAATAATTTAGAAGATGTATTCCGTATCATCCTATTTATTATCACAAACTAAGGGTTATTATCGCTTCTTTAACAAGTTTAAGTCCGTCGGAACTTAAAGCAAATTTTATAATAATGTGACGTATGTATTTTTAACAAACAAATGATTAGCTAACTGACAAGAATTGTTCAAATTAATGTAATTTTTACGTTCCTCACGTCAGTTTTTCAAACATCAGTTCTACTAATAGGACTACTAAGATTGTAATTCCTATTTTCTGATACTAGTAGCAAAATTTTTTAGATAAATGATTTTTTTAATCAAATATATCAAATAAAACATAATCCTTAATTAGAAATATAAGGTGTTATGAAAATCGTATAATATATTTAAGCAGGCAAGTCTTGGCATTAAATTCAACCGCGAAAAAATTGTTAACAAATAGTGCGCCTTTGTAACAAATAAGATAATTGACCCTGAGTGTTTTTTGTTTTTCCAACATATACGCCAATAATTTGAGTACACAAACTTGCTCAAAGCAGTTTTTTTAGTATTCCGTACGGAACACTTATAAGATCACTTCTGTGTCTGTCTATCCGTCTATCTGTCTGTCTGTCACACCCGATTTTCTCCGAAACTATTTGGAATTAGGAATTGACGGCCTCATCAGTTTTAAAAGTTAAATTTTTTACTTAAGGGATTAGTATTAGGGAATAAACTACTCCGTATATATCACCACTACACCAAACACTTTATTTTTGCACTCAACGCGCGTTTCGCTAACCATGTTAGCTTCATCAGAACGATGATTTACTCTACTCAACAGTCAATAATCGCTCCTGATGAAGCTAACATGGTTAGCGAAACGCGGGTCGAGTGCAAAAATAAAGTGTTTGGTGTGTAGTGGTGATATATATTGAGTAGTGTCTTTGTGCCAAAGATTCCACATCCCAACTTAGTTAGGGAGTAAAATCAAAAGTGAATTTTTTTTACCAAGTCATTGAGTGGGGTGTCAAATGAAAGATTTTAAAAACACGAGTTCAAAAAAATATATAATATAATACTTGAACACATTTTTCTTTGTATTATTTTCAAAAAAAATTCAAAAAATCGCTGTGCCCCCCTTAGCTCGAAAAGTACGGATCAAAAAATTTTGAAAAAATTCTGACATATTCTCCACAGGTTGTAGATTGAACGAAAATTATCATGAGTAAACCTTTAATAATTTATTTGGTATAACAAAAATTTCAAGATCATCAGTTTTCAATAAAGATAGGAAAGAAACTTTGTTGAAAACTCATGTGAGGCGCGTTTTATGAAGTCATTAATCATTTTTATACCTCAGTAACAAAAATTGTTATTTTAAAAACAATCAACGTACAGAGCCCTAATTGCGCAAGTCCGACTTGCACTTGGCCGGTTTGTTTTAATTGGAAATCAAGATTTGTTATAGTTTGTTACAACCACTAAATTTAACCATTTTCAGTTTAAAAAAAAAATTTTACCCAGTACTACTTCCCTGGGAAGTTGAAATATTTTTTTTTTAAGTCACTCTACATCTACATCCTTTTCTATATTATTGTTGATAGGATGGGAAACAACGAAAAAACTCCCCAATTCCTTTAAATGATTATTCTGACAATTACACAACCAAAGATGAAAAAAATTCTCATAGTACTGTTCAAACTATAAAATTAATTGACCTCCATCCTTGTGACCCTTTTTCTATTAAGACGATACTGTTCAAAAATTAAAGGTTCTATTACTAGTTGAAGTATGTATTATATGTATAATCGATATCTCATTTCGGTCAAGAATTATTGTGCCGAGAGACAGACTGACGAAAATTGAAAACTCGTGATCAAAGGCCCCTGAAACGCCAAAAAATACAAAAATCTCTAAAGGTCTTTTTTTTTCCAATTATAAAGTAACTAAGGAAGTAAAAAAGACTGAATATTTCAAAAGCAAACTACATGTGAATATCGGTGTTTTAAAGAAATTTTTTCGCTAACGGAAATAATATATACAGACAATGTTCTGCCCAGAATTAAATTTTTACTAAAACCTATAATCGCTACATTTTAGTAAAAAAATATCAATTTTTTAATATAGTTTCCTTAACGACACAACAATATAATGTAAAAGATCCAGAATATAATTTTTATCACTAGATGCTAGAACCGAGACTTTTGAAATATACTCAGTAGAACCCACAAACGAAGTCAAAGCTCCAAAAAGCAAAAAAATAAAAACATCTTCCAGATGAAATAAATATTACTGAATTCACTATCGATTCTGAGGTTTACAAAATTGTAAAACTTGTAGCTATTTATGCCGTAGAAAGTTTGGATTTTCCTGTTTATTCTCCAAAGTTAGAGAACTCTTAGCATACTTTAAATGAAGTATCAGAAAGCCAACAGAGTCTACATGGGCATACAGGTCTTCGGATAATACTTGTCAAACCTAACAAAAATTTAGTACTTGTCAATTTAAATATGTTTTACGAGTTTTAGTTAAAACAGCAATATGTTAATCTTGACAGGAAACTTGCAGAGGTTACAGAGGTTCGGGATTCCTTCTGTGTCGATTGATAAAGTGGTGCTGACATTTCGATTATTCTACCGGCTTCTTCAAAACTTATTTCGAGAACTGACTCCTTCGCAATCTAACTGTTTCGTGTCAGTTTTCTACAGGCTTCTGCAGAGCTTATTCTCAGAATGGACATAAAATCGTTTCGTGCTGGATTCCAAAGAAGTCGGTTCTCGGAAGAAAGCCAACAGGATGATCGGCGAAACATAAGCATTACTGTGCTAATCGATACAGGAGAAATCCAGAAGAACTGTACCTGTCAGTAATATGTTGCTTTTACTACTATTTTCTCTTTTTTTAGCGTTTTTTAATGTGAAAATGCGATTATTTTAAGTTGTTTTTATAAAAAGGTACTTTCAAAAAGTGTCAATCTTGTTTTAAAATTAACTAGAGGCGTCTGAAAGGCTACTCAACGCGATTTCAACAAATTTGTAAACATATTATGATTAAAAAAGAAAACTAGTGACTCTTGAAATCACTGCTTTGAGAAGCCATAATCCTTGATTACATATTTGGTTCAAGAAGCGCGCTTCTTAAATTAACGTTTCAAAAATTAGGAAATAAAAATTTTAATGATATTACAGATACTACACAAACTATTACAATGCAGCATAGTAAATATCTGAATAATTTGTTGTTTATGTGCATGAATGATGAAATGATTTTTTTTTAAAAAAACTGAAATTCTCACTAGCTCCTCCACTCACCCCAGTTACCGAAGTATTCCACGAACCATCAATGTTTACGAAATCTGTGAAAAGATTACACTGGTCTACAAAATTTAAACTTTTTTATTACACAGAAATTTGTGCCACATCTTGATAGCGCTACGTAATAATAAAAGGACTTCAAAAAGATTGTCACATGTAACATTTTTTTATAACATTAATTTTAGTTTTTCCATTAGTCGTAAAAAATTAAATTTCAGGTGAGCGATTAGGGTATAAAATAATAAACACTTATATACGATTATGCGATAGATAAATGTACTTATTTCACAATTTTTGTGTCCCTAACTGCAGATAGGTCCAACAATGGAACGGAATAAAACGTATTTGTGCGTTTTGAGAAAACACAGCTTTGAAATTAACTTCAGATAAGTCAATGAACAAATGCTGGTTACTTAAATCGAATTCAAGAAGCTCGTGAATATATAAATGTCATTACGATGGCCAACCTTCCCATCACGGGAAAGTAAATTTTGGCCCTTCAACCGAGATTTTAAAGACCACTATTTTTTGGCAAAATCGAAATTACGTACTCAGTCATTAAGGTGTGTCTGTATTAATAAAAGGTTCAGAAGTACTTGGTTCATTAATTGGATGGATGTCAAAAAATTCTGTTGCATCTTACTGATCCTTTCCGCTGATGAGCTGTGATAAGACGACGAAACGCATTCCTAGATAGATTGACCGATCAGGAAGCAACGAATAACTGTTGAAATATGGACTTTGCTCAGTTTTAATAGTAGATATTGATTTTTATGTATGGGAGGTAAAAACGCTACCTAGCAATAATTGTTAGTAACTCGCAGGTCTATGGCCTTAAATAGCCCACGACAGAGGGCAGATATGCTTTTAAGACTAGGCTTACATCATCCAGAACTGCAAATTATTGGAAGTTACTAATTTTTAGGTTGCTATAGATTTGAAAGACGTTCATCTAGTTGGGACAGGCAAATCTGCACTATGAGAGACTATCGTTTTTTTACAGACAGTAGGTCTGGATATTTAATGGGGTATTCGACTTAAATATTTACGTATTTTAAGTTAATTTAACTAAAGTAACAAATGTAATATGTCGAGAACCCTTAGCTTATTCCAAAAGTCTAACACAGACATGTGGGACACAGGTTTTGTCCTGATGACAAACAGGAAAACCAAGATAGCCCAAATAGCACTTAAATTTTCCATTAATTTTGAAAAATTAGTTCTCCACATACGCAAAAAAATTATCCGGTGGTATTTTGTAATGATAGTACCTACATATGTTTTAATATCGTTGTCAATTTCGTGTTACAAAAACAGTTGTTGTTGGCCAGTATTATCAAGCCTTTTTGACAGTCTGATAGCACCTTAAGAATTAAACATAAACCAAGGTTGTTTGCTCTCGAATGATTGTAATTAAGACGATTTACATAAAATACAGGTGTGAAAATTCACACACACAACACCTGAAATAAAGAGATTAATTTATGTACAGTAATAAAATCTCTTTCAGGTGCTTAAAATGTTATTGTAACCTGAACAAATGTGCGCGTTCTTTTTCATAAGAACTTCTAAAAACGCTTTGACTGAAAACGTTATCCGGGAGTATATGAGCTTGGGCATTGACCTTCAGTTTACGAATTCTCCTATCGCATTTTATAATACATTAAAAAACTTTTGGAAGTCCCACATTTAATGTTTAAACATACCCTACACGGTTTAATAACTTGTTGGGTATCGCTGATTGATTGATGCTCAACTGATCTTGTTCAATTAGCGCTTATCGAGTATAAAATAATAAATCTGATAATAAAAACATTTAGTAGTGGCAACCAACAGGTTTTGTTCGGTTCGAATATTTCCTTTTTAACAAAGGGCTGGATATATCGTGAAAAGTAATTGAAAAGGTGAGTGTTTCCAAATAATTCATTTTTAAATTTTTTTTCCTAAATAATTTCTTTTAAATAATAACATTACTTAATTTCAAATATAAATTACTGAAATACATAAAAACCGTTTTTGCGCCACTGATACATCTGTTACACTATTTTTTTGAAGTTTAGCTTTGATTTAATATTTGCTTTTTGAAAAATTATCTATTAGAATGGGTTTATGATTTTTTTTTTATAGTGATTTGCCATATCTATTATAAATCCTGAATAAAAATTAAAAGAACCCCGCATTACTCGTATAAAAATTGGATCCGGTCAAATCGGTTGCAAAAGTAGTGTTATTCTGATCAAATGGACAAAAGTCCAAGAATGGATAAATTAGGAACTATCATTCGTGGAATTAGTAAAAAACCGCTGAGAAAATGCTATTTTGCATTTTTTTAAAGACTTACTTTGACTAGAACATGATTTTACCAAAAATTCCTACGGGATTATATGTTTTTGGGCTGCTAGTTGTAAATATAATAATTATTTTGACCCATTTCGCTCCTACTTTCGAATATTGGCCATTGTGGCCATTTCTAGAGTTTTTTTTTTATTTAATTCGTCTAGAACAACTTTTTGCAGAAAATTCTAACGGAATTTTATGTTTTTGAGTTAATAATTACGAATATAATAATTATTTTGAAGCAATTTGATCCTACTTTCCAATAACTTTTGACACTTTTCTGGATTTAATTAGACTAGAACATATAAAAGTTATACTTTATTTTCAACAACTCTAAGGAAATTATTAAGAAATAATGGTGAAGGTAATGTAACCAAAAAAAGAAAACGCTATTCGAATTATCATATTCGTAATTATCAACTCAAAAAATTTTCATAAAATCATGTTCTAGTCAAAATAAGTCCATAAAAAACGCAAAAATAGCACTTTCTCAGCGGTTTTTTTCACTAATTCCACGTTCGATAATTCCTAGTCTATTTTTTGACTTTGTGTCCATGGAGACTTTTGATTAGAATGGTTTGAAGCATAACATACTACGTTTTCAGCCATTTGGACCGGGATCCAAAGATTAGTGCGGGGTTCTTTTTACAAATATTTTCAGTGTCCTATATTTGGTTGTATTTGATATAAAACATCAATATCAAATTATAAGGCAAAAAAATCTTAGAAATTTTCAAAGGTAGTAATGTTCTTAATTTATTTTACTTTCTTAATTTATGTTAATAAATTAATGTCGCCTTGGTTTTTTTTTTAAATATATCTTAAAATTAGCGTTGTGTGATGTTTTTTTTTAATTACAATATTATTAAAATGCATCTTAAAAATTAACTTAATTTATCTTGTCTCTTTCTAAAAAAAAATTAATTCGTTAATTAGATTTTCTAAATCACAATTAATCTCTTTTGCTTTCTTAACATGTAGGATCATTCGCCAACGTGCTTTTTTGCATGTTAGGCTAATCAAAATGTTGTCAGGAATGATATAACGATATTTAAATTGGTAAAACTCTAATTTTTTCAATTTTCAAATGTTTAAAAAAAAGTGTATCGTAGTACTATTTAATTTTATATGACTAAAAAATGATTGTCCAGGCCATATAAGTAACAAGGTAAAAATCCAGAAATTAAATAAAGGAAAAGTTATAAACATTTAATATTTCCTTAAATATTTCTTGCTGTCCAAGTTCTTAAATTAAAAAACAACGATTTGCCACCTTGAGTAAAATAAATGATCTCAAGGGGAGTTTGTAACGATTGACCGGTCGCCATATTGCTGGTATAATGCCCGGGAATTTTTTAAATATTCAAATTTCTTCTTTAAGAAAAATCCTATTCTGTAAAATAAAA